>PVJS01003419.1:36348-76014 GCA_004027185.1 Glis glis | reverse complement strand
CCGGGTCTCACGAAGTTGCGGAGGGCCTCACTAAGGAGAGAGAGAGAGAGACAGGGAGAGAGAGAGAGAGAGAGAGCTGAGGCTGGCCGCGAACCCGTATCCTCCGGTCTCCGCCTCCCAAAGTATTGGGATTACAAGCGTGTGCCACCACGCCCGGCCAGCTTCTTTCTTTATTCTCCCGGCATGCCGCTTATATATCCAGCAAAAAACCCCTCCCTCAACGTCCCATCAGCCATCATCCAATCACATCTCTCTCACGCCATGTACATTCAAGCTAAACTTCTCCTCATTGGCTCTTAAGCAGCAGGCACGCTCTGCTACGCAATGGACATGCGCCAAGCGCGTGCGCCTCTCAACTGTGCATGCACTAGGTCTGGTAAACAAGCGCAGGTCACAGGACCTGGCAGCCCGCCACGGCGCCATCTTGACTGGCTCAACCTAGCCCAGCTTCCTACACACGCTACGTCCCCGGCCCTATTTTTTTTATACTTTATTTTGAAACCAGGCCTCACGAAGTTGCGGAGGGCCTCACTAAAGGGGAGAAAGAGAGAGAGAGAGAGAGAGAGAGAGAGAGAGAGAGAGAGAGAGAGACAGGGAGAGAGAGAGAGAGAGAGAGAGAGAGAGAGAGAGCTGAGGCTGGCTGCGAACCTGGATCCTCCGGTCTCTGCCTCCCAAAGTACTGGGATTACAAGCTTGCACCACCACGCCCGGCCTTGGAAAAGTTAATTTTGAGCTGTGTCATTCCATCTAGTCCTTAGAGAGGGGAGAAGAAAAATGAAGTAAGAGAATTTGTAGTAGTTTATTTATAAACATTAGTAAGCGTGGGTATCTGAATGGATTTTCCTGTAGAGTAGAGAACAAGTCCACAAGCTAAAAATGTGTGGCCCAGGAATACATATAACTAACTGATCTGTATCACAGCTACTAAGAAGTGCTAAACTGAAGTTAGGGGAAATGAATCTGTTTTGTTTTTCATCTGCACCACTGTGTGAATGCCTTCAGAGAGTTTGGGAGTAAGAGCAGAGACTGGCTAGTTCATGCAGGGCAGGTGAATGTAGCTTAGAAGTAAAGAACAAAAGGGTGATTTTGAGGATGAGTACAATGTCAAAAGAGTGATTGATCCACCTGTGATTAGAGGGTGGAATAGAAACACAGCAGGAAGTCAAAAGGAGAATGGATTTTCTATGAAAGTGGAATAGTTCCTTATATATTTCTCATTCTACCACTGAGAGGACCCAAACTCTGTAAAGAAGAAATACCTTACCGGTTTGAAACTAAAGACAGGCTCTAAGGAAAAATCATCCATCATTTTTGAAGGGAAGTTTGAGGGAATTCACTATTTCTTTGGTCTGCTTCCCTCAACTATCACTAATACCTCCTTGGTAAAAGTTAGATTTGGAGATAATATCAGACTTGGCAGGTGTGAGTAATGATGAATTCCAAAACTCTGACATTAATTGTAGTGTCCTCAGAAGTTGAGTCAGGGAGAATAACATTTCAATACATTTGAGCATACACATATGTTATATACTCCGATATTTCTTACAATGACAGAAAAGTGATACCATAAATGCATGGATGTATTTCTGGATTCTCTACCCTGTTCCACTGATCTATTTGCTTTCCTGCCACTACCATGCTGTTTTAATTACTATAGTTTTGCAGTGTATTTTGAAGTCAGATAATAAGGTGTCTTTTTCTGTCCGTTATGAGGACATTGGTTTTTGGGTTTAGGATTCTCCCTAATCCAGGTTCATCCCATTTTATGACCCTTCCCTTGATTACAGCTGAGAAGACCCTAATTCCAATGAGGCCATATTATGTTATTTCATATAAAGGTATATTTTGGGAGGACCCAACTCAATACATTACTCTGGGGATCTGTGACATAAGGTTGTCTATGTGTAGATTCTCTTTCATAGGAAGAAGTTTCTCAGAGTAAAGATAATAAGCTTCAGGTAAAAGTTTATAAGTGGGAAGAGAATTTTGTGATGTGGTCAAACACTTAAGACAATGTATAGTCAGGTAGAAAAGATCAGAATAAAAAAATATAAGCCAGTCATGGTGGTGCATGCCTGTAATCCTGGTACTTGGGAGGTTGCGACAGGAGGATCACAGGTTTGAGGCCAGCCTCATCAGCTTAATGAAAGACCTTGTTTCAAAATAAAATATAAAAAGAGCTGGGGGTGTAGCTCAGAGGTAGAATATTCTGTGTGTGTTTGTTTGTGTGTGTGTGTGTGTGTGTGTGTGTGTGTGTGTAAAATCAGAGCAGAGCTACACTTAGAAGTATGGAAATAAAAACGTAAGTTTCAAGAGAATATTTTCATTTAAAGAAGAGCTCAATGGTAATAGTGAGGAGTGTCATAGAACACTTCACCTGATTTCTGAAGCTGTTTTACAGAACTGGAAGAAAATGTGTTAATGAGAAGTTTTCTGGCACTTTTAAATATAATTCTCTTGATTATTTCAGTGTATTCCCAAAGGATGTTCCTGAAACTACAAATGATGGAATAGAATTTCTCTTGTTGAAAAATTGCTAATATGTTTACTTTTCTGAATTTAGAATAGCAAGCATGTTTTCATTTTCTTTAAAAAAGTCAAGATGAGAAGGATTTGGATATAACTAGTAACTTCTTAATAAGAATGTACAAATATTGCAGTACTTTTATTTTTAAATGGAAATGTCTTAATTATATATGTTTGTTCATTTGTTTGTATTCTTCAGGCATTTTGTCCAAGGTACACAAGACAATTGCTTTATCAACTAATGAGGACATTTGTGGCAAATTTATGTTTTAATAGCTTTAGGTTACAGCACAAGAGCAATCCATTTTAACATCTTATTGTTTTGTGTAAAAAATAACTATTTCTGACTCAAAACAGAATTGTACCCAAGATAGTATATAAAATCATATATTGATTTAAAAATTTAAATTTTTTTTTTTTGCGGTACCGGGGATTGAACCCAGGGGCGTTCTATCTCCGCGCTACATCTCTGGCCCTATTTTTTATGCTTTATTTTGAAACCGAGCCTCACGAAGTTGCAGAGGGCCTCACTGAGTAGAGAGAGAGAGAGAGAGAGAGAGAGCTGAGGCTGGCTGCGAACCCGGATCCTCCGGTCTCCGCTTCCCAAAGTACTGGGATTACAAGCGTGCGCCACCACGCCCGGCCAAAAATTTAAAAATTTAAAATAAAAAAGTACATACATTTTATTGACTTCCTTATACATATTTATGTTTTAGCAGAAGTATTGATATAAACCTCTAGAATACCACATGAAAATGTTAAACATTAAATGAAAGATAAGTTAACTTTCATTTTTTTCTAATAACAATATTTTATTTCAAATATAATATACATTTATTTTAAATAGAGATTTCTAAAACTTTTTTTTCCAGCTCACTCGCTTTCTTTGTTTCTTTCTTCCTAGTTCGATTAATATGATATGTTTGTATCACTTTGAATTTCACTATATGATTACAGTGCACTAATAAGAGCATAAAGGCCAATGATATTCTTGTTTTTATACACTTTGCCAATTTAAAACATTTTAAAAATTATTTAGTTCTTCTAAAGTAAAACATTCTCACAAACTGTCAGAAAACTTTTATCTCATAGTTCTTATGTATGAAATCCTCCATTATTTTGCTCACATTTTCCATATATCCAAATATATATTTTTCAGAGTTAATAATACAATTTTCTTCCATTATTTCTTCCATTATTATTTCTGAGCCTTATCAAAAGTATACAGTGACAGTACATAAAAATTCATCTTACTCATAATTCTGGAGGAAATATATTTTTCCAATGATCCAATTTTTTCATGTGTGTGTGTGTGTGTGTGCTTTACTAGGGAATGAACCCAGGAATATTCTACCTACACTCCCACACTCCCAGTTGTTTTTTTTAAATTTTGAAACAGCTTATTATTTAATTCTTTATATGCAAGTATTTTTTTCACAATAGTCCAAAAAAAAAAAACAAGTATTCAGCAAGAATTAGAAAGTATACAGACAGGGCATAGCTTGTAGCTCAATGGTAGCCATGAAGAAATCTGTAACTGAACTGTTCCCTGCCAACAATACCAACATCCCATGAGGTACAGCCTCCATCTGACTTATCAATAACTGTGATCAGAGTCCACCAACACAAATCACATCACTGACACATGCTGAGTGTGTAGTTAGAGAACCAAGAAAACATTTGGTGCATTAAGCAACTGAGATTGCAGTTAATTCATTAGCGTAGCATAATTGAATTCATCCTGACTAATGCACCAATGGTCCATTGTTTGCCCAGTCCAAGGCATGATTTAATTTTAATAAAATCCCAGTTTCATTATTCACTTAGCCAGGGAAAGGTATCTAATGTATCTGCTTTTCAGTAGCCTCCTTAGCAATTGGTAATATTAATTATGAATTTTCCATTTCTATTAAAAAATAGAGTGGTTAAGTAGATTCTATTTTATTCCCTTTTTCTCTTTAGCAACCTGGACTCCCATACCGTTTAAATCATCTAGTTCCCCTAACCTTCTCGTTTGTTTTATGTCTCCTAAGCGATTCATTTGCCCTTACTAGTCACTGGAAAAAAAACAAGACACACACACACACACACACACACACACACACACACACACACAAACAACTAGTCCTATCTCCAATGTACTGTTCTCTGAATCTTCAATATTTATGGTTATTTTGGAAATTTTTATTATAAAAGTAATATTTTTATTGTAATAATATTGAAAAATATGGAAAGGTTATAAAAGAAAATTATAATCATCCATAGTAAATAACTATTGTAGACATTTGGTATGGATCCTTCTGATCATGTTTGTTCACATTATACATACTTTTACTGGCGCATTGTAGTTTCACATCATAATGAAGTTCAGAGTGATAAGGACATATATGCATATAGCACTTGGTAAGCTTCCCCCTGACTCCCTCTCCACTCCCTTCCTTTCTCCATACATGATATTGAGATTGGTATTGGTAATTTCACATGTGTACATAATGTCAGTAGAAGTGTTTTCTTCATTAATTCCTCCTCCCCCCACCTTCCTCTAGACCTCCCTCTATCCCTCTACTGGAGTTTCTCCTCCATTATCTAAAGTCCCTCTTGTATCCCAATTACTCCTTAGCTTCCACATATGAGAGAAGGCATATGATCCTTCACTTTCTGTGACTGGCTAATCTCACTTAACATAATGTTCTCTGGGTCTATCCATTTTCCTGCAAATGAAATAATTTTATTCTTTTTTATTGCTGAGTAGAATTCCATTGTGTCTATATCCCATAATATTGTAATCCATTCAACTGAATCATCTTTCCCTTATTGTATGTAATTAATTCCCTCAGAACTTTCATTTCTATTCATAACTTCAGTTAATATTTCTATGATCTTATTCCCACATTTATTTACCTTTCTTATGAACTTTACATCTTTTCTAACTGCCCACTAGACATTTTCTCATATCTAACTTCACAAGCTCAGCATGTCTAAATATATTTACCCCACTGGATCATATGGTTCTTGTGGGCATTCATCTTCTCAGTGTAATTGCTTAAAACATGCTCTTCAACCAATGCATTGTAAATTGTTCAATTATATTGCTGCTCTTTTATTATCATTTTCTTTGTTCCCAATATTTGTTACATTGGTTCAAGACCTGTTAGGTTCTTAAAGTAGTCATTCTAAGTAGGTGTTGCTTTAATGTCTCTCAAAATCAATCTAACTAGTAGCAGGCTGGCTATGACATATATCTTTCAACAAAAGACAGATTAAATAAGCATGTGTGGTTCCACATTACAATCTTTCTCTCTCTCCACATCTTGTTCTTGTCCTCTCTCTTTGTGATACAGACATGTGTGTGTGCACACGCGTGCACACACACACACACACACACATGTGTTGTTATAGTTAGATATGGAATGGCCCTTAAAGAGCTCATAAATTGGTGTTTGGAGTTGATATAATTGAATCACAAGGGTTGTAATCCCAGCAGTGGATAAATCCATTATAATGGATATATCTGGATGGTGGCCCAGGCTGATAGGGTGTGGCTACAGAAAGTGGGTCTCTGGAGCTGCAGCCTTAGGGATTATATATGGTTTCTCCTCCCCTTATTGCTCTTGCTTCTGGCTCCATGATGTAAGGACTGCAAAGCCTTGTCTCTCCCTCTCTCTGCTTCCCGCTGCCATCATGCCCTGAGATACACAGTCCCTGAGCTTCGCATGGACCGAACCCCAATATCTCCAAGAAAATCTGTGAACAAATAAACCTTCCTCTAAATTATGTGGTCAGGTGTTTGGAATATAGCTGTGAGAAATGCTCACTAATACATGTGTGTGCGTGCATGCCTACACACACACACACACACACACACACACACACACACACACACAATCACTTAAATCTTTCTTAACTGCACTTGAAATCCTATTTCCAAACATTTGCTTGCCTAATCTATCAAGTGCCTGTTTTTCCTTTCCTAAGCAGGATACATTTCCTTTCCTAAGCAGGATACATTGAGCTAATGCCTTTGCCATTTGGTTCTAGCTGAATAGTTCCAATCCCTATTCCACGAACAGAGGGAATTCCAAACTGAAAAAAGTGTCAGAATAATATCACAGGATGTCGATTTGTCTCAATTTCCTCTACCAAACTACATCTAAACATGAATAACCTGCCTATTAGCTATTCTGCACTGCATTGTAGAAAGATTATTTTACCTGATAGAAAAGCATTTTTTCCCTAACCACCTATAGAATTTCATCCTTGCATTATAGCGTTATCACAGTATGTCTTACACTTCAGTAAATCAAGTGTTTATGGATTTGCTATTAATATGCAACACATAGAAAACAGCAAGGAATGCCTTAATTATATTCTATTTCTGAGAATACCCAGAGTATACTGAAAATAACTTAGTAATGCTATAAATTTGGAGTAAATATATTTATTAGATTATCTACAGAAATTAAAGTATAATTTAATTATAAATTTTGTAAGCTGGCTCAATAATGTAAGTTTTAGATTTCATCCAGGAATGATACATGGGAAGACATATAGGTTCATTTTAATAAACTCTCTTGCCCCTGCACATAGAACAGTTAATGCTGTTATAGCACAATGGAGCAGAAGAATAATTTATTTTTGTTAGAAAGTCTGACTCTATTTTATTTATTTCTGTGCATTCCACTATGTAGCTAGAATATGTGCTACATGTAAACAAATGGCAAGATATGAATGTAAAATTAAAATCACTATGAGGGAACACTACACACTTACCCCTTAGAATGGCAAAAAGACATGTGTTAACTAGGATGTTTTCTGTGCAGAGTGTGTTTGTAGCCACATAATATTGCAAATTGCTATTCCACTAGTAAACTCTAATTACAATTATAAATTGATAAGGTTTATTGCCATCTACTAATTAAAAATGGGACTTCATATTTTGCATGTATTTGGAATTTTAATAATTCATTTTTGTTATAGTAAAGGAATAGGAAGAATAGAAAGAAAAGATAACTGTGGTATATTTTGAGTTCATTAAGATTTATGTGTACTTTGGGAGGTGGAGACCGGAGGATCCGGGTTCGCGGCCAGCCTCAGCTCTCTCTCTCTTTCTCTCTCCCTGTCTCTCTCTCTCTCTCTACTTAGTGAGGCCCTCTGCAACTTCGTGAGACCTGGTTTCAAAATAAAGTATAAAAAA
The DNA here is from genome assembly GCA_004027185.1 of Glis glis. Taxonomy (NCBI): domain Eukaryota; kingdom Metazoa; phylum Chordata; class Mammalia; order Rodentia; family Gliridae; genus Glis; species Glis glis. Next base: position 68,294 of record PVJS01003419.1, on the reverse strand, counting down.
TAGGGCCGGGGGTGTAGTGTGGAGGTAGAACGCCCCTGGGTTCAATCCCCGGTACCGCAAAAAAAAAAAAAAAAGATTTATGTGTAAAGACCAAGAGGTTCTATTTCCTCCTTGGGCTGCCATGCCCATTGGTGAAAGTAAAAACAAAAGTATTTCAAATATACATAAAATGCACTGTGAGGAAAGGGATTGTTTCCACCACTGACAAGGGGACTTTTAGCAGCCAAAAATAATAAAGAAGCCAGAAGGTAGATAGGTAGTTATGGAGGGAAAAGTAACGAGACCCTTGGCACTGTGAAAAATGGTTGGATTATATTTTATGTTAGCTTAATTCCTTTTACTGTAAGTGTGATATTCTTTGGAAATTATACAAACTATCAAGTGCCTGTTTTTCCTTTCCTAAGCAGGATACATTGAGCTAATGCCTTTGCCATTTGGTTCACAGAACACAATTGGCAAGAATGCTGGAACTAAAAGAAATTACAAGAGTTTGTGGCCAGTGGTCACCAGCTAGCTTTACACATTGCAAACTGGCAAGATACATTCAAATCAATGGAATCGCTATGAAAAATGAACAAATTGAGCATTGTCATGTGATAATAAACTGTAAGGCTTAAAAACTCTTTGGGTGACTAAAATATCTGTAACTTCCTGATTCAATAGCTGAACATGACTTTTCAGTTGCAGCAAAGGATAATTCCATAAACTCTAGGCAACTTGACATGGAAATTCAATGAAGAGCTTATGAATAGCAGGGCCAGGACAAATCATTTAGTATTCACCATTTGGCTACATAACTTTGGAAAAAAGAAAGAAAATAAGTCTAGTCATTCAGCTCTAAATTGTGCTATCTTAGGGAGTCACTTGTGTATGCTGAGTATGAAGAGTTCTTACAGGTAACTGCTGTGACCCAGAGGATTTCCCTTCAACCTTAGGTATATTTGCCCAGAGCTAAAGCTATTGCAGATGGCATAAGTATGGCTCTTCCGTGGGTCCTCAGCAACCTGTCCAGAAAATTCATGGGAATACTGATGAGCAACGTAAGAAAAAGAAAACACATGGTAGAGAGGTTGTGTTTCTCTTACTCTGTTGCAGTTTCCTGGATAAGGATTATATTGTTTTCTTATATTGTCTTCATTTCTGAGCCCATTTTGGAATGGCTTATAGTATTGAATCTCTTCTAAATAATAGAAAATATATTGCATAATATTGAAGACTTAGTGCCAATTTTCATAATAAATAATTAGAGCCAGAAATCAGGAAATGACTGGAATTGGGAATACATTCATTTATGGAAGGAAATATAAGGAGAGAGAGGAAAAAAGAAATGAGCTCTATAGGTTGCTTTGTAGTCCATATTTCTTGACCCAATTTTTATATTTGATTTAAAAAACACCTTGCATATAATCACTTCCATGCAATATATTTTGTGTAAAAAGAAACTGATATAATTGGGGGATGGTTGGCATACAGTTGTAATCCCAGTACTCAGAGGATAGTACGTTCGAAGCCATCCTCAGCAACTTAGCAAGACCCTCAGCAACTTAGTGAGACCCTGTATCAAAATAAAAAATAAAATAGGGCTGGAGGTGTAGCTCAGAGGTAGAATGCCCCTGGGTTTAATCCCCAGTACCCCCCCCACACACACACAAAATAAAAGAATAAAAAAGAAATCAATACCAAAAAGAGCCCCCTTCAAATAATTTCAGAACAATTGTTAGAGACAAGAAAAATAGAAGTGAAGGAAACACTTCAATGGACACAATGTACATATGCAAAATTATCAGTGCCAATTTCAATATCACACAGGGGGAAGGGGAGGGAGCGGGGTGTGAATCAGTGGGAAGGTCACCAGGCGCGGTGTGCAGGCATGTCTCTCGCTCTGAACTTCACCATAATGTATGATTACAATGCACCAATAATAAAAAAGAACAAAGTAATGAAAAAAAAAACAGAAAAATATGAAGAAAAATTCTGTGGAGAAGGAAATATGGGGAAAAATTAATAGCGAAGAGGCTAAACTACATGTTATTCCATGAAATATTTGGCTTTTATAATGTTTGTAAATTTAAGTATATATATATATATATATATATACACATATATATACATATACAAATACATAAATGTTATATCATTTTAAGGAGAGAGAGAACAAGGAAGAAGTAAAGAAATTTTAATATAGGGATAAAAAGTTTGATCTAATTTGGAATAAATCGTCATCAGTTTCTGTATGAGATAAACTTATACAACAAAGGTCATGATATCGTAAGCTTTTGCCTCATATACTGTATTCATTCCATCTGCCATATTTACTTTACAGTTCTCAGAATAAATGTTTCTATTTTCCAAGATGAGCAGGTTGTATGGCAGCTACGGATGTCTTGTATAATATGGGAGGATTGGGTGTCTTGGATTTAGAAAATCTTCCACTGCTCCCTCCTAATCTTAATTAGTTACCTGCTATGCTTGCTTATTTCTACACTATCTCCTGTCTTTTCCACTCTGTTGCCTTATAGTGACAGGCAGTGATGCTACATGCCTGCCCCGAGCTTTACTTGTCAAATTGAAGTCACAGAAAGCATAGCACCTTGTTTTGGATGGAACTGGATAAGATAAATCTTGCTTGTCTTTTTTTTTTTCTTCTTTCTGTTATCAGCTAGCTGCTTTTGGGAAAAAAAGACTTTTTTGAACTGAATACATAAAATCCAGAAAGTTGCAACTACAGATGGTCAGTTAGCAAAGGCTAACGCTAAATCAAACCAAAGTGGTTTCTGGTTTGGGCACTACACTGCACTTATCTATGATAAAATAATAATTTATTTAAAATGAGCATCTACTGATCTTTAGCAATCAGGGAGATGGAAATCAAAAGTACACTGAGTTTCCATCTAATCCCAATTAGAATGGCAATCATCAAGAAGTCAAACGACAATAAATGCTGGGGAGCATGTGGGGAAATAGGAACTCTTCTACACTGTTGGGAGGATTGCAAATTAGTACATCATCTATGGAGATTAATGCAGAGATTCCTCATAAAACAGAATGGATCCACCATATGATCCAGCTATACCACTCCTGGGCATATTTCCAAAGGGACTGAAATTAGTATTACAGTAATACAATGATACATGCCTATCCAAGTGTATAGCAGCACAATTCATAATAGCCAAATTATGGAACCAACCATCATTGTAATCCATTCATCTGTTGATGGACAGATGAATGGGTTACAAAATTATGGAATATACACAAAATGGAATTCTACTTAGCAGTAAAGAAGAACAACATTATGTCATTTGCAGGAAGATGGATGGACCTAGAGAACACTGAGTAACCTCAACCGCCAGTTCTGCTGGTATTGGAAAATTGCTCTGATATTAATTTCTAGTAAAATGTAAAAGGCAGTCATTCAGGAAGGGAGAGGCTGTAGCTCTGTCGGTTACATTCCAAGAGCTCCCCCTCCCATCTTTTCTGTCCCTTTGTTCTAAATGATTAACCCATAGTAAGAATGTAAAGACAATTGAAGCCTCTAGCCTTAGAAGCATGTAGAGACTTAAGAACACCATAGAGGCAGTTAAGGCTTTAGCCCTAAGATCACAGTACACAGCCACACTGGCTGTAATCAGTGCCTCTGTTTCCCTTCTATTTGTGACTTGGCCTCAGTATGAGAAAGTCAAACTCCACGCGTTACATCAAATTGCCCATAGTTGATATGTCTATCAACTATGTCTATCATGTCTATGTCTATGATATGTCTATCAACCAATATAGCCCAACACAGTAGGGGTAAAAACAAGGTAGATTATTGACCTCTGCACTTAGTAAGTGCACTTAGTAGACTAGAAGGCACCACCTGCCTAAGAAATAAGTTACTGGCTCGTTGCCTTGGTAATGCTGATAAAACCATACCAGTGTGAGAACTGTATTTAAGGGGCCGGGGTCCGAGGGAAGGGCAGAGTTCCACTTTCAGGCTCTCCAGCGTGTCTTCCAGGCACGCTGCTTTTCCTCTTCTCTTTTTCTATTTCCTACTGACTTTGTAATAAAATTTTGTTAAAGCTGCAACCGAGCTGCCTATTAGTTTTTAATTCCTCTCTTCAGATAATCTGATCTGAATTGAAGGAAAGAGCCCACAGTGCTGCTCCCACTGTAACACAGTCACAGAAAGTGAAGGGTCATATGTTTTTTGTCATGAGCAGAAGCTAGGGTATAATCAGGAAACAAGAGGGACTTTAGATAATGGAGAGGAAACTCTAGTGGAGCTAGGGAGGTGGTCTGGGTGGGTGGGGGGAGAGAATTAATGAAAGAAACCCTTCCATTGACATCATGTACATGTGTGATAATATCAATGCCAATCTCAATATCCTGTATAGGGAAGGGGAAGTGGGGAGGGAGTTGGGGGAAAGCCCATCAAGTGCTGTGTGCATGTATGCCATTATCATTGTATATTACATTATGATGTGACTATAATGCACCAATAAAAGTATTAAAAAATAAAATGAACATCTATTCCTTGGTTAAAACATATTAAAATTATGAGGAAAAAGTATCATTTGCCAGTGCAAATCCCAATAGTACCTAAACTTCCATAAACATATATATGTAAATATACATGTATATATGTAAATATATGGGTATTTTAATATTATGCAATAGTATAGAATATTAGTTTAGTTTTATAGTATTTGTTTTTGTGTTTGATCTATGAAGTCTCTAGTTCAGTTTTTATGTGCCTTATGTTTAAAATTTAGTTGAGAATAATTACAATGAGATTCATATACAGGACTTACAGCTAATATGCCATATTCACATATATTAATTTTACAATAAAGATGACATAAGAGAGAGAGGTTGACCAAGGTATCACATCACAAAGTAAGAGATGTTTAACAAAAATCTGAGGCATGAAAATCCCTTCCTTCTCTAAACTAGTTTCTGTAAATAAGGCTATAATTATTGTCAATTATTAATTATTCTTGAGTTTCTATAATTTCCTTTGAAAATATTTAAGTTTCTAGTAACTGTAGTATTGTGTAGACTAGTCTATTTAATTGATTAGATGTTGACTATCCCAGTTGACGAGCCAGATAAGTCAGCTCTTTAGCTGTTAAAAAATTTTTGTGGGTTGGAGCCTACTAGTTTAGCAGGAATTTAGATTAATTAATTGCATTCAAATTATATTTATAAATAAGTCTTATATATGCATATTTATGTATATCTATCTGTATATCCATTTTATTATAAGCAGACATTTCTTTTTCCACCTCTTTGGTATGGGAATTGAACCAAAAGGCATTCCCTCTGAACTTCACCCCCAGCCCTATTCTTTTGTTTTGTTTTGTTTTGAAACAGAATCTCATTAGGTTGCTCAGAGTCTCACTAAGTTGCTGAGGCTGTCCTTGAACCTGTGATCATCCTGGCTCAGCCTCCCAAGTACTGGGAGCACCACTATGCCCAACTAGCAGATATTTCTTGAGTATCTACTATGTAGGAGCCATGGTACTTAGCAAATTATTTTGTTCAAATGATGTATAATAATGGTGCATATTTATGGGGTACAGTATAAATATTTAGCTGGGCATGGTGGCACACACTATAATCCCAGTACTTGGGAGGCTGAGACAGGAGGATCGCAGGTTCGCAGCCAGCCTCAGCTACTTGGTGAGGCCCTCCACAACTTAGTGAGACCCTGTTTCAAAATAAAGAATAAAAAAAAATTGGGCTGGGGAAGTAGCTCATTGGTAGAATGCCCCTGGGTTCAATCCCCAGTACCACCAAAAAAACCCCAAACAAACAAACAAATAAAATATTTAAGTACATATATACAATGTATAATGACAAAATAAGGCTTATTGCTATATCCATCACCTGAAAAATTTAGAATTTCTTAGTGTGGGAACATTCCAAATCCTTTCTTCTATCTATTTTGACACACATAATAAACTATTGTTAGCCATAGTCATTCTACTATGCTTTGCAGCACTAGAAATTATTCCTCCTATCTAAATGTATTTTTGTATTTTGTATATGATAAGCAATGTCTTTCCATCATCCTCTTCCCAAACCCTTCCCAACCTCTTGTAACCACTTTTCTTCTCTCTACGAGATCAACTTATTTAGCTAACACATATTAGTAACAATATGGTATTTGTCTTTCTATACCTTATTTATCTCACTTAAGCACATTGTCCTCCAAGCTCATCCATGTGGCTACAAATGAAAGAATTTTATTCTTTTCGTGGCTAATATTCTCTTGTGTTTATATACCACATTTTATTTACCCATTCACCCATCCATTGGTGGGCATCTTGGTTGGTTCCATATCTTAGCCACTTAGAACACTGATTTTATTGCCCTTGCACAAGTAGTTATACTCAGTAGTGAGATTTCTGGATGATTATTAGAGATTCCCTTTTTATTTTATTTTTTTGTGGAACTTCTATATGGTGTTCCATAATGCGATGCTAATTTACATTTCCACCAACAGTGTGCAAATGTTCCCCTTTCTCTTGTTATCCTTTGTCTTTTTATATTTATTTATTTATTTATTTATTGTGGTATCGGGGATTGAACCCAGGGGCATTTTACCTCTGAGCTTCACCCCTGGCCCTATTTTTTATACTTTATTTTGAAACAGGGTCTCATGAAGTTGCGGAGGGCTGGCTGCGAACCCGGATCCTCCCATGTCCACCTCCCAAGTACAGGGATTACAAGCGTGTGCCACCATGCCCGGCTTTGTCCTTTTATTAATAACCATTCTTATTGGAGTGTGGTGTTATCTCATTGTGGTGTTGATTTGCATTTCCCTGTTGGTTACTAATGCTGAGCATATTTATGATAGATTTCTTGGCCATTTGCATGTCTTCTTTTAAGAAGCCTCTGTTCAGATCATTTGCCTATGTTTTTAATGGGAGCATTTACTATTATTTATGGTTATTTTTTAACTGGTGAGTTGTTTGAGTTCCTAATGTATATTCTGGATGTTAATCCATTTCAGATGAATAGTTTTCAAATGTTTTTTCTATTCTGAAGATTATCCTTTTACTCTGTTCATTGTTTCTTTTCCAGAAGTGTTTTAGTTAAATGTGAAACCCTTTAGTTTTGATGTTGTGTCTTGTACTTTGAAATCTTATCCAAAAAATCTTTGCTCATACCAATTTCCTGAAGTGTTTCTGCTCTACTTTCTTCTAACAGTCATAGTTTTGGATCTTGCAGTTAATTCTTGGATTCAAGGAGCTACTTTTCTTAAATAAATTTCATTATACTATAGGATCATATAAAAGAAGTCTGTCCTATTATTAAAGGTAAGAAAAAACTTCCCAGGAAAATGCACTTTAATTTGTGACCTGAAATTATTACACATTACTAGAACAGTAGGTGGGAGTTTTTCATTCAAATAGAATAGTCACAAATGGAAAAATCTGGAAGGGATCAAATCTGGAAGAATTGAAATAAATCTATTATATCTGAAATCAGATATAATAGAGAGCAAGAAAAAAGAAAGTGGATGGGTAAGGAGGGGTCAGTTTGCTTAGTCACACTGACAAGGAAATAGAAGAGATGCGACTTGGACTTGACATTAAACTTGCTTTGGTGGTTGGAGCAGCCTATTCAAGGACCATCTCATTGACCATGCTCATCTCTTCCTGATTTCATGACCACATTGTGAACTTGAGGCAGGCTATCATGTGGGTATGCAGAACATAGATTCAGTACAAGACGGTTGTTAGAATACTCTCGAAGGACAATGATTGCTTAGTGTGCAAAGTGAAAGGATGGAGAAGACCTATAAAGTGTCTATTGCAGTTAATTCAGATGAGATGTGGTTTAAGTTCCATGAGGAGATTGATAATCGATTAGTATAAATTAGTTGTGAGAAGTTGAAATAACTCTCTGTGTGTGATTGGAATTGGATGGAAAAAGGGAGAATGTGGCAAAAATCAGCCACCACATATTTGATTTGAGCAACTGAGTGGGTGGTTTTACTTTTGAAGGCTATAAACATGTTGTATCACAAAACATGGGAAGGATTGCTAGCAGATAATAATATCAATTTTCCCACCTGGTCTAAAATGTGTAGGTCTAAAAAACATGATTTTTCTTTTCAATCCCAGTGTATAGAATGGGAAAAACAATATGTGAAGTGGAATGCATAAGAGAGCTCTATTTTATTAGCAAAGAGAAATGCATCGAGGTTAGTTAGGAGCCATAGAAAGAGATAAGAATAATAGATTTAAGCTGGACATGGTGGTGAACACTTGTAATCCCAGAACTTGGGAGGCTGAGACAGGAGGATAGCAGATTCGAGGACAGCCTCAGCAAGTAGTGAGACATTCATAAAACTAGTGAGACATTGTGTCAAAATAAAACTAAAAATAAAAGGACTGGGGGTATAGCTCAGAGGTAGAATGCCCCTGAGTTCAATCCCCAGAATCCCCCCCCCCAAAAAAAAGAATAATAGGCTTAAAAAAAACAGGTTGGTGAGACTTTATGGAGGTTCAGACCATAGAGACAGCACTGCTCTCTCTGAGCATGGGCAGCTTAAGTTATGGCCACTATAGAGACAGGAAATGCATATGCAGTGTTAAAGTAAAGGTTGACTAAGCTTGTGCCAGTATGAAGCCCGTGGCACTGGAGCCATCAAGTTTATAATAATGATTCCATGCAAAGAAAGAAACCTATAGATGAAATAACTAGTTACTTCTGGGTACATGAAAATATTTAGAGAGAAGTTTGGGAAGACTTTTTGCTGAATAGAGGAAGACACAAAAGAAAAAAAAATGAGCATAACTCTGACTGGTCACAGTCAATGCCAGTTTGTGAAGCGGTGGATGTCATTATCTTCTCATGAGTTAAAAACATTGACATCTCTGCAGACAAAACAAACTAACCAGGTAAACCAGCCTCATTCTCCTGGTAACCTATGGAAATGTTGAAGAAATTTTGGCACCTGAAAAGCCACCTTCTTTAAAGGCTACTCAACAGCAAGTGCCTGAGCTGGGAGTTCCATTCAGAATTTCTTTGCCTGGGTATCCTACAAGACCACCAATGAAATTTGAAAGTATTTTAAAATTTTATTTTAAAGATAAGTTCACTGTAGGAATAATATTGTTGAAAGCAGTTTGATACCAAATTAAATCTTTTTTTAGCAACACAGAAACTATTTACAACACAGAAACTTTTTTTATAATAACACAGAAACTACAACAAAAATATGTCTTCATATACTTTTGCTAAAGGAGTTGTAAAATCAATTAATATATAGCAGCCAGTCTGTTATGCTGTTATTATTTAGAGTCTACTTAATAAAAATAATTTTTCTTTAATCCCAGTACTTGGGAGGCTGAGACAGGAGGATCACAGGTTCGAGACCCACCTCAGCAATTTAGAGAGGCCCTCAGCAACTAGAGTTGGGGGTGTAGGTCAGAGGTAGAATGCCCCTGGGTTCAATACCCAGTGCTACAAAAATAAATAAATAAATAAATAAATAAATAAATAAATAAATAAACAAAAATAATTTTTGAGATTAATCCATGTTCTCTGTGGTTTTCCAATTCATAAACTATTAGTTATAGAAAGAGTAAAAAGATATAACATATCATATCCCATGGATAAGATTCCCGAGGAAATAATTACAACTTTTAATTTTCAGGCTCTTTACCAACTTTTATATTTTTCTTGAGCATAAAAAATGAATAATTTTTTATTAGAAAGTGCATTTAGTTTTCTTTTAATAAAATATGCAACCACTCAAAACCTGCCAGAATAATTCTGATACTTTGTACATGCATTTGCTTTTTCTCTCTCTCTCATTTTTTTTTTTTTTTTTTTGGTACTGGGAGTTGAATACAGGGGCATTCTACTTCCAAACTACACCCCCAGATTTTTCAACTTTTTATTTTGAAACAGAAGTCTAGCTAAGTTGCTGAAGGTTTCACTGAGTTGCTGAGGCTGGCCTTCAACCTGTGATCCTCCTGTCTCAGCCTCTCAAGTACTGGAATTACAGATATGTGTCACCAGATCTGGCTGCTGTCTCATTTTTAAATCAAAGAAATACTGTTCAGGAAAACTAACATAGAGAGGTATTTGTTGTGTTTTCGTTTTGTTTTGTTCCAAGAAGAAGAAAAGTAAAGTACAAAGAGAATTTGTTCATTAAAAATAACTAAAACATAAGCGAATAATAGTCACTTCCATTCTGCCAGTCAACCTCCAAATTGAGTGATCACATTGTGGCCTTCTTACAGTTTCTTTTCAGCTTTAGCTCCAGCTGTTCTTTATTCCTCTGCTAAACTACAGTGCAGGGTTCGGGGTTCACATGCATAATGTGAGGTAAGGATGAGAAGGGGATGGATTCTTTATTTTCTCTGATTCTAGGAATACTAAATGATTTAGTCATTACATATTAAAAAAAATCCGGAGTATTGTTGTGCATGTAATATCATTTTTCCTGTTACTATTCTTTGCTTCCAGACACTAGCTATGGTAAAAGACAGAAAACATATGATTTAATACAACTTCAGTAAAATGATCAAATACATATCTGTATCAGCCATAAAATACCAAGGAAACAAATGAATAAATTATAAAGTACGTGTATAAATGCTTTCTAGAGAAGATTTTAAATATATTTTCTTTAGCATCAAGGGGTCCCCTAACAGTGAGAATTGTGAAGACCATATGAGGCATGGACATGAAAGAGAATAGTGGATGCCGGGCGTGGTGGCGCACGCTTGTAATCCCAGTACTTTGGGACGCGGAGACCGGAGGATCTGGGTTCGCGGCCAGTCTCAGTTCTCTCTCTCTCTCTCTCTCTCTCTCTCTCTCTCTCTCCTTAGTGAGGCCCTCCGCAACCTCATGAGACCCGGTTTCAAAATAAAGCATAAAAAATAGGGCCGGGGGTGTAGCGCGCATAAAAAATAGGGCCGGGGGTGTAGCGCGGAGGTAGAATGCCTCTGCGTTCAATCCCCGGTACCGCAAAAACAAACAAACAAACAAACAAACAAACAAAAAGAATAGTGGATTAGAAAACTGTTACCTTTGGTCCCACAAATGATTTATATTACAATGTCATTCTGTACATATACTTCAGTGAAAAATAGGCACAGCCAATGCTTTAACAAAGGCATTTACATGTATGTATGTGTATATGTACTGAAATGTTACAAGAATGTATAGAAACCATAACTCAATGCAAGAGAATAAAAGTATACATATTATGTAATTCCACTGATATAAAAAACTTACAAAGATAATACGCTGTTATAAGAATGAGATTCACTTCTGTGTTGTCAGTAATGTCCCTGCGGCACACCTGAGAGGAAAAGAATGAGGCAGACACAGAGCAGATTGAAAGGGGCAGGCCAGGGGACCTCACTCTTAGGCGAAGGCCCCGCTGGACCATACATGCAGAGAGTCCAGGAGGTAATGTTTAGTAAATGTGCAGGAAGTCCTTGCAATAATCCACCTCTCCTATAGCAGTTGTCTCTTCCCCAGTTACTGCAATAACTTTTTAAAATAAAATCTCTTCTTCTTGGATCTAGATTTTTTTATCTGATAGTAAACTCATTGCTTCAGTTTAACAAATTGATAAAGTATGATATCTTGATTGATGCTTCTCTTAAAATGGATTTTCTATTTTTGAAGGTTTAGTAGACTATTTGCTAATATATATGATAGAATAGTTATATAGTGCCAGGACTGATGCATGAAGTACAAATTTAGTCATCTTTGCACGTACTCTCTCATCCAATCTTTCCAAACCCAGTATCAAAATTAGACTGTGTTGAGGAGGGAACCAAAAAAAAATGTATATAATTATATACTCAAAGATTCCTTAGCATTAAAAAAAATCTAAAATTCTTATTTTACAGATGAGATAATGTGACAATCTTGGAGAATACTTTGATAATACAAGAAAGAATTATTACATATCATGTATGCCACGAAAAGTGATCTTCTGATTGCTTTAAGAAGTGCTTAGGCAGATGTCAGCTTCAAATTTCTCATTTACTTTTAAAGCTTTATAGTGGAGTTTTTAAATCTTTTATTGGTGCAATATAATTATATATCATAGTGAGATTCAACGCAATACAAACACACATGAACACAGCACTTGGTATATTTTTCTCCATATACCTGCCCCCCTCCTTCCCTATAACGTGATTGTGAGACTGGTAGTGAAACCCTGTATGGACATAACCTTATTTGAACTGTTCCTTCCCTCATTCCTCATTTTCCCCTCCTATCTCTCTCCCCCAATTCCCCTTCCACTTTTTTTCCTCTCCTCACATGATTGAAGTCCCTTTTGCTCCCTACTTTTGTTCTAGCTTCCACATATGAGAGGAGATATGTAATCCTTGACTTTCTGAGACTGGCTGTACTGAAGTTTAAAATACATTCAGACAAGTCTACATATCCAAAAAGTTATAGCTATTTGCATATTTACAATCAGAATAAACCTGTGTAGCAGCCCCTCTTCCTTCTATTGTATGCCCTTGATGCTAAAGTCAGTCGAATCTTGGGTGTCAACTCGTAAGAACCTCCAGAGGGGCAGGGGAACCTAATTGTCTGATCCTGGGCTGTGGCAGTCAGGACAGACCACTTAGTGACCATCATATTGGAATGACTCACCTTTCAAAGGGCAGTGTGGCCTTTGCTACAGAGGGCTCTCACCCCTCCACAGACTCCTTGAGAGATTAACAACAAAAAAGATACCATGGACTATGGAACACAAGCCTAACATGTATTAGAGACTTTTAAAAAATTGATAGTTTAATATCAATACTATTAATACTAGCCTAAAGATCCTCTAAATCGCCGGAAGAACAATTTAACATACTAAAAATGGGGTACTTTAGTACAACCTCTCACTCTTCCCCCTTTTACCTTCTCTCATTACCTCTGAATGCCCCTTCAATCAGGTTAATGTCCGCACCCCTGGGCAATCAAGGATTAATAGAAATCACCTAACAGTGTTAATTGCCTCATCAACATTTATGATTTCTAACCTTGCCTGGACATTCAGTCCTACTCAGCAATCTTTTTATTTATCCCTAATTGGCTCCTTTTCACATTTTCTACAGGGCCAATTATTTTTTTAACGTCCCTCAAACCCTTCATCTTCTTTCAGCCCCTCTACACACAGTGGAGGTTCTTGTCCCGTAGGTTACTGGGGAGATCAAGACCCAGCAACTCTTTGAATTCCTTCTTGGTGCCCTCTGTTTGATGGCTGAGATTTACCCTAATGGCTTTCCATCCTCCCTGCCCGATCATCTGTTTAGAATCCTCATTTGAATTCACATGATTGTACCTCTTAACTCTTCCCTTAATTAACCCGGCAGGCTTCTGATGATTCATACATTCTTATAGTTGGTGTGTCAAGTTCCTCTCAGTTGGCTTCGCCCACAAATACCTGCCTCTGATTTTCACTTTTCTTTTTCTTTTTTCTCTTTCATTTTTTTCCATAGGATGGATTTAAACCTATGGAGCACTTTAAAAAAAAAGAAACAAATAAGGAAAAGAAAATTGGAATGGCCCTTTTGGACTTTCAGTAACCAGTCTTTAAGAGATAATAGCATGGCTGCCTGTTTAAATTGTCTGTATAAATATATGTGAGGGACAGTCTGTAGTTGTGTGCTTATTTGAATAAAAGTGTATGGTTCTGAAGTAAGTACTATGATCATTCTTTGGAATTTCGAAGTTGCTGCTGAGTGATGAGTCTAGAGAGAAACTCGCTATTTCATCTTTGTGGACGTTGCAAGAGCAGAATATATTCTTGGTGTGGTACAACTTCAGAGTGACAATTGATAAAAGTGTCAGTGGGCTTGGTGGCTCTATTATTTTTTTAAAGGATTTTCATACTAGGTGTGAAATGTAGTTTTCTTTTTTTTTTTTTTTGCGGTACCGGGGATTGAACGCAGGGGCGTTCTACCTCTGCGCTACGCCCCCGGCCCTATTTTTTTAATACTTTATTTTGAAACCAGATCTCACAAAGTTGCGGAGGGCCTCAATAAGTAGAGAAAGAGAGAGAGAGAGACAGGGAGAGAGAGAGAGAGAGAGAGAGAGAGAGAGAGAGAGGAGATCTGAGGCTGGCCGCGAACCCGGATTCTCCGGTCTCCGCCTCCCAAAGTACTGGGATTACAAGCGTGCGCCACCACGCCCCGCTGAAATGTAGTTTTCTAACAGGAAAAGAAAAAAATCCAAGAAGATCAAACTTCAGTAAATCATCAAGAATACAATTTTTTCAGATGTATGAAGACACTGAGCTTGCTTCAATAATATTGATAGCAATCTTCAGCCATATATCTGTGACAGTATGAGCAAATAAGGATAATAAGAGGTCAGGAAAAGCTTAGTGGGCTTATGAAATGTTGAGAGAGTTGAGCAGTACTGGAAACTTAAGAAAAAGTTATTTTTTGTTGTCATTTTTGGTATTGGGGATTGAACCCAGGAGAATTCTACCTCCAAGTTATACCCCCACCCTATTTTATTTTTATTTTGAAAGAGGGTCTTGCTAAGTTGATGAAAGTCTCACTACTTGCTGAGGCTGTCCTCGAATCTGAGATCCTCCTGCCTCAGCCTCCTAAGTACTGGTATTACAGGCATGCGCCACCTCGCCCAGCTAAGAGATTTCTTTCTTAAGAGACATCCCCAGATAATATTTGAGATGTATTTCAGACAGTAGTGAAGCAGGGAACTTAGATATGCATAACTAGGCCATGCACAAAACAACTTAAAAACTCACACTTATGCATATAATTTAAGAGTTAGAGAAATCTAAGGATTTCCTGTCATGTGGAAGTATTCTTTCTCCTTCTTAAAAATATCTAAGTTACAAATCCCACTTGGGGTGGAACATCATATGTTTTTTGCTTTCACATGGAAAATGTAAAGAAACAGTGTCTCACTAAGTTGCAGAGGGCCCTCTAAGTTGCTGAGGCTGTTCGCAAACCTGCAATCCTCCTGCCTCAGCCTCCCATGTACTGGGATTAAAAGCATGCACCACCATGCCTGATCATAATTATATTTATTTATTTATTTATTTATTTATTTATTTATTGTGGTACCAGGGATTGAACCCAGGGGCGTTCTACCTCCGCGCTACAACCCTGGCCCTATTTTTTTATACTTTGTTTTGAAACCGGGTCTCACGAAGTTGCGGAGGGCCTCACTAAGTAGAGAGAGAGACAGGGAGAGAGAGAGAGAGAGAGAGAGAGAGCTGAGGCTGGCTGCGAACCCGGATCCTCCGGTCTCCGCCTCCTAAAGTACTGGGATTACAAGCGTGCGCCACCACGCCCGGCTTACCATAGTTATATTTAATGTAAACTGTTTTTAAAATCAATATGCACTTATAGGGAGGGTGAGTAAGGTTATTTACAAGTTCACAGAGGTTTGTCAAAACTCAGAATTTTATCAGGAGGCTGAGGGAGGATCACTTGAGACCAGTAGTTAGAGGCCGGCCTGGGAAACATAGTAAGATCATATCTCAAAATAAATAAATAAACTCAGAATTGTACACTAAGTGATGAATTTTATTATATTTAATTAAACTTCAATAAACCTGCCTGGAAAAAATTAAATCAATATGCAAAAATGTATGTATATTTTGTATAATTTTTTAAAGGATGTTTAATGGAAAGTGTTCTGTCATATCCCAAAGGCCAATCAATATTTGAAGCAATGACCACAAATTTTCATAGAGATAGCAATGAATGAGATCAGTGAATTTTTGTCATTTTTTTTTCTGTTTCAATGCTGTAGAAAAGATTCTGCTGCTTTTATGAGGTTGCATCAGATGTCCTCCATGTTCCTCTAAACACTGACTATGCCATAGAAAATCAACAATAGACATATGTCATGACATTTATTTAATTTATGGATGTATATGGTAAAATTTTAATCATCACATTGCCTTGTTTTATTTGAGAATATCTTGATTACATGAAACAATTCTCTTTAACACAATGCTGTTGAGGATTATTTATTCCTAAATTCTTACATATAATTAAAACCTAACAATTTAAAACTATAATTTTAATAAAAAAGATTTTAATTGCATTTCTATACCTTTTACCATTTTGAGGGGAAGAAAGTCTAAACCTGTCTCTTCTGATTTATTACTACCACTAACATTGTACATAATTTTTATTCTCAGTGCCATGGCTATCTTTTTCTTCATGCCTACAATTCCCCAAAAATAAGCCCTATTCTTTTTTAAATGCCAGTTACCAAAAACAATTAATTCAGCCAAAATGCAGACACAGATTTGAAAGAACCAAAATAATATTTCTGGAAATTACTA
The DNA here is from genome assembly GCA_004027185.1 of Glis glis. NCBI lineage: Eukaryota > Metazoa > Chordata > Mammalia > Rodentia > Gliridae > Glis > Glis glis. The sequence continues at coordinate 51,994 of PVJS01003419.1, read as the reverse complement.
AATCTAATTGAGAAGCTACCTTTCAAAATACATACCTGAATAAGACCTGTTTAGACAACCTAAAATTACCAAGTACAGGCAGTATTCTGTTCCTCTCTAGTGGTACTATTATACTATACTATTAGATATTTTCTGAGAAAATACTTTATGTAACAAAAGCTAAAGAAATAGTCTATATTTTCTTTGGATGCTTTTAAACTATTAAAAGTCCCTTTGTGTGACTAGTTAAGTAAAATTCCCATGCAACTATAAAAAGCAAGTAAAATATATGTATCTGTAGGTTCATGTATTTCTGAGATTGTCTTGAAAAAATGAAGATGTTCCATTATATAATGGAATGCTTACCATATTTAATTTTCTGGGGGTCAGTTCTATTTAGAGAAAGTTCAGTTTGATTATAAGTTCAAAGTTTCTTATGCTTCAAATTATTTAATGGACTATACTTTTATAGCATCACTATAACAATGGAGTTTAAGGATCCTGAGCTCTAGAAATACAAGTACAGTATTTCATAACATCTAGTATAATACTTGGCATAGTTAATTATTAATTTGTCTTTTAAACTTTGCTTTCAATAAGCATAAACAGAAGACTTATGCCTACTAGAAACTGAAACTCATTCAACATGAAATAAAGTTTCAAAAACCTCACTATGTACCATTTGCTTCTTTTTATTTAGATTGGTAAGAAGGCAAGGCTATGCAATCACACTCTCTTTCCAGAATTGCTAATAGCAGAAACTCTGAAAGATAAAGGAACAACTCCTCCCTCACCAATCTCACAGCCTGCACTTGGATCTTCATGAAACCTAACCAGAAACCAGTTTCAGGAGGACACTGATGTGATTCAAATGGAATAGGTTTCCTGCAATACAACAGGATAAGGACAATGGGAGTATGTGTGTGTGTGTGTGTGTGTGTGTGTGTGTGTGTGTGTGTGTGTTAGGGAAACCAGAAGACATGTAGAACACCATTATTTCTTTCTTTCCTCCTTTCCTTTCCTTTCCTTTCCTTTCCTTTCCTTTCCTTTCCTTTCCTTTCCTTTCCTTTCCTTTCCTTTTCTCTTTCCTTCATCCTTCCTTCCTTCCTTCCTTCCTTCCTTCCTTCCTTCCTCCCTTTCTCTCTCTCTCTCTCTCTCTCTCTCTCTCTCTCTCTCTTTCTGGATTTAACCCAGGGGCAGTCCTTTTAATTTTTGTTCTGAAACAGGATGCAGGGGAAAATTTGTATATTTGTGGGAGGGAGAGATTATGTCAGAATTCTCTGTACTTTCTGTTCTATTTTTCTGTAAGCTTCAAACTAAGAAATAAACTATTAATTTTAAGGAAAAATTTTATAGCATGAGTACTGTCATTATTGCCCTTTTATAGATGAACAATGTAAGGCACAGGTAGATGAGGAAACTTGTCCTCTTGTCCTGTAGTTAGTTGAAGGCTGAGCAAGGGAGTCGGTCATGGTGGCATGCCAGTAATCCCAGTATTTGGAAGGCTGAATCAGGTTCAAGGACAGCCTCAGCAACCTCCTGAGACTCTGTTTCAAAAAATTGAAAGGGCTGGGTAGAATGCCCCTGGGTTCAATCCCCGTACCAAAAAAAAATTAGAAGAAGAAGAAAAAAGACTGAACAAGAACTAGAATGAAACCTGGGAAATATTATTGCCTCAGAAACCTGGTATTGAAGCACCATATTCTACTGCTTCATAGTCTATAATTTAGAAAATTAGGCATACCTTATAAAAAAATAAAAAATTATCCATTCATTGACATTGCATGCAATGTATGCATCAATGTTTCAGCAAGTCAGAAAAAATATTTATTTTTAAATATATTTTATTTATATATTTTATATTTTATAAATTTTATATTTTATTCATATGTTTTATAAATTTTTAAAATATTTATATACACACACACACCAAGGAGTAGAGGGAGTGGGCCTTCTCTAAGAGAATTAATTGACAGGATCCAAGTGTAGTCTGAAGAGCCCTAGGAGTGCCAGAACGGTTTGGGAGGACCTGCAAGACTCCCTTTTTCTAATGCATATCTGTGTAAGACTGAATTTTCTCATATTCACAGTCAAAACAAAAGATTGTAAGAGACTGAATGCAGAAGTAAACATGAGAATCTATGTGTTTACAATAAAGCCAGACATTAAGGACACCTGCAATCCCAGAACTTGGGAGGCTGAGACAAGAGAATTACAAGTTTGAGGCCAGCCTCAGCAATTTACCAAGGCCCTCTGCAATGTAGCAAGACCCCATTTCAAAATAAATATAAAACAGGGCTGGGCGTGTAGCTTGGAGGTAAAACATCCCTGGGTTCAATCCCTGCTACCAAAATAAATAAATGAATGAATGAATAAATAAATACATAAAATCTGGATGTGGTGGCAGTACTTGAGAGGCTAAGACAGGAAGATCTCAGGTCTGAAGCCAGACTCGGCAACTTAGTGAAGCTTTCAGCAACCTAATAAAACCCTTTTTCCAAATAAAGAATAAAATAGGGCTGGGGTGTAGTTTGGAGCTAGAATGCCCCTGGGTTCAATCCCCAGCACAACACACACACACACACACACACACACACACACTACATATATATATGTATATATATGTATATATGTGTATATATGTGTATATATGTGTATATATGTGTATATATATGTATATATATATGTATATATGTGTATATATATGTATATATATGTATATATATGTATATATATGTGTGTGTATACACACACACACACATACACAGGGAAATTAGGCAAAACTAAAACAAGAAAAATAGTGAAGATAGGAGTGAGCATGTCAAATTTTGATCACATTGAAACACTAATCTGAAAGAATTACTGGATAACAGGGCCTCTGTTTTAAAGTAAGGGGACGTAAGTGTTAGAATAGAGCAAGGGAACTTCTGAAGCACCTAAGCCTTCAAGATGGAAAGTGGAGAAAATTCTATAATGTTATATTCTCTCAGGCTAGAAAACGTGATGATTTAAATGGATTGAGAGATTGACTGCATCCTGCTTTTATAAAGGGGGACTCGTAAGTACAAGGAAGGAAGCCCATGAGTAGATTCTGTTGTGGAAATAAGATGCAGGATGATTGTAAATACCATTAAAGTGATGGGGATGGGATTAGAGAAATCAGCAATAATTCCAGATATATAAAAAATAAAATTTGCTTAAACTCACCTGTGTACAGTAGATACCAAAGAAAGATCAAAAGTGAATATAGCATCCTGAAGTTGAATTGGAATAGACACAACTGAAGTTTTCTTATTCTGTGTGTGACTTCTAACATACCTCACAAGTTTTACAATGGTTATTGATTCCACAGTTACCACTGAATTTTTTCCTTTGAACTTTTATTACACATTTTAGGATTCCTCTTGCCTAAGGATATAGAAGTGCAGGCAAGTTGATTAAAGTATTCTCTTCAAAGAGCAACACATTTACATTTTCACAGCTATTCAGTGATGCTATGGTGTATGAAGAATCGGCCAGTAAAAATACGCAAAATGACTAGATGGTTGGAGTTAAGCCTGAGGTTGTACGAAAAATACTTAGGAAGTTATGAACTACAAATACTGAACTACTAGAATAGAGTCATCTTGAGGAACCTGCGTGTCCATGTCAGTAAGGAGATAGAATTTAAGCCATAATTTCCAGGGAGTTTTGCTCTGTGTCTACTCTTTGAGTTCTCAATTCATAGTACTGGCTACAATCAAACTTTTTTCTTTTTCCTGGGCATGGTGGCACATGCCTGCAATCCCAGTACTTGGGAGGCTGAGAGAGGAAGATCACAGGTTCGAGGCCAGCCTCCACAATTTAGTAAAACTCTCAGCAACCTAGCTAGACCTTGTTTTAAAATAAAAAATAAAAAGGGCTGGGGGTGTAGCTCAGAGATAGAATGCACCTGGGTTCAATTCCCAGTACCAAAACCAACCAACCAAACAAACAAAAATTTTACTTGGTTTTGACGTACTGGGCATAAACCCAGTAGACACAACTGAATTGCGTTCTATCTTTGAGCTACATCCTCAGCCCTATTTTAAGTTTTTATTTTGAAACAGGTCCTCACTAAACTACTGCATGTTGGCCTCAAACCTGCAATTCTCCTGTTTCAGTCTCCCAAGTACTAGGAGTAAAGGTGGGTACCGCAGCACCTGGTTTTAGTATTTTTATAAATTTATTTTAACTGGTACAAAAAACTGTAGCAATTGTACATATTAATAGGGGATCATAGGATATGTTGATACATTTATACATTGTATAATGTTTAAATCAAATTAAACATATCTCTCTCCTCAAACATCATTTCTTTACAGTGAAATGACTAGATATTTGAAATGTCTAGTATGTTATTGCTATCTAAAGTCGCCCTATCATGCCGTAACACCACAGAACTTCTTGCTCTTATATAATGAACTGTACTCATTGATCAACCTCTCCCCATCCCTCCCTCCCCGCCTTCTCCCCGGCCTCTGGGTTATCGCCATTCTACTCTTAAATTCTATGAGTTTGCATTTTTTAGATTCCACATATGAGTAGGTCACATGCTATTTGTCTTTCTGTGACTGGCTTCCTTCACTTAATGTCATGGTCTCCATTTCCATGCATGCTGTTGCAAATGACAGTATTCCATTCTTTTTCATGGCTGAATGGTATTCTATCATGTATATGTAGCACAATTCCTTTTTTTCACCTTTTCTCAGAATAGCTTTTCTTTTCTGTCCACAGCATTGTAGCCCCTGACTTTTACATGCCATTTTAGTCTACATTTATATTATAGTTAGCTTTATTTTAGTTTTTTTAGTTTCCACATTGTGTACCAGTAATCGTATCTTCTTGTTGTTAAATATTTTACATTATAAAACTTGAAAAACATGGTAGAGAATCAGTCCTCTATTCCTATTTCTATACATTCCACAGCAGTTTGCTTAGAGTTTATTTTCTTTTAGGGAAACTCTACTTAAAGATAGTTCTTAAAAACTCTTTCCTGAGTTTTTAAATTCTATATAGCATTTTGGGTCTTCTGATCTGTCTCATGTTTCTGAGTTTCAACTTACTGAATCTTATTCTTTATTCTTGCTGTCTAGCTCTTATAAACTCTGCTAAGTTTATTTCCCCAACAGTCTGAAGAATAAAAAATTAACATATTTTGTTTTTAGATTCCTGGAAAACAAAATGTTCATTAACTATTCAGAAATTATTTTTATTGTTTTAGAAAGGCATTCTGCTGATTATTTTTCATTTTTATTGGTACATTATAATTATACATAATAGTGAGATTCATTGTGATGTATATGTACATGCACATAGTTATCCATCATCCAAATAGGTCTTTTAATGGCCCTGCCCTTGAGATCATAGTCATTAATTGACATTAACTCTTTTGGCTTAAGAGCAAAATGGTGCTCTGTGTTGGGAGGCTGAGACAGGTGGATCAAAGGTTCAAGGCCAGCCTCATCAACTTAGTGAGACCCTATTTCAAAGTAAATAAAAAAGAGCTCAGAGGTAGAATGCCCCTGGGTTCAATCCTCAGTACCTGAAAAAAAAAAGATATTTTTGAACAAAAATCTACTCTCTTTTTAAGATAAAGGAGACAAATAAAAGATGTGAATAATACTACACTGAGATTCCATCTAACCCCAGTTAGAATGGCTGTCATCAAGAAGTCAAACAACAATAAGTGTTGGTGAGAATATGGAGAAATAGGAACTCTACTATGGAGAGAGATCAGTGTGGAGATTCCTCAAAAAATTGTGAATGGATCCACCATAAGATCCAGCTATATATTACTCCTGGGTATCTTTCCAAAACGACTGAAATCAGAATATTATAGTAATACATGCATATCCACATTTATAGAAGCACAATTTATAATAGTCAAATTATGAGACCAATCCCGGTGTCTATCAACAGATGAATGGATCATAAAATTATGGGATATATAAACATAATGGAATTCTACTCAGCAATAAAGAACAAAATTATGTCATTTGCAGGAAAGTGGATGGACATGGAGAAGAATATACTTAGTGAGATTAGCCAGTCACAGAAAGTGAAGACTCATATGTTTCCTCTCATATGTGGAAGCTAGGGAGTAATTGGGATAAAAGAGGGACTTTAGATAATGGAAGAGAAACTCCAGTGGAAAGAGGGTCTTGGGGAGGAGAGGGAGAATTAATGAAGGAAACACTTCCATTGACATTATATGTGTATGTGAGAATACCAATGCTAATCTCAATATCATGTATGGAGAAGGGGGTGTGGGGAGGGAGCCGGGGAAAACTCACCAAGTGCTGTGAGCATGTGTGTCACTATCACTATGAACTACATTATGATGTGCAACTATAATGCACCAATGAAAGTAAAAAAACCTTTAAACCTTAAAACAGTAATAAATGTACTTGCTGTGCTTGTGTTAATGTCTAAGAGGAGATAAATTCAGTGAATACTTACTATCCTTCCATTTAGAAAAGAATGTTAGTGTATGTTAGTGAAATTCAAAAGTGTTCAACTTTGTTCTATGTAGTAAAATATCTGGGATTCATACTTTGCCGCTTACTCTTTTAGATCTAAACTCTTTAATAGGAGGCAAATGTAACAATTGGTTATCAGGATTACGAAGTCTACTGCAACTGAATACACATGTTACAGTATTTTAATATTGGGAGGCAGTCACTGAATGTCTTAAGTAGAGAACCCTTACCCCTACAGCCTGAGGTTAAAGCCCAGCAATACTCTATACTTTGAGCAAACCACCCAGCTTCTCTAAACACCCACCATTTTCATTTGTGAATAAAAGTGACAATGATACCTGCCTTATAAGATCATTGTGAGGAATAAATTCATTTATAGTAAAAAATAGCTATAGTTAGACACACATATAAGCTTTACTAAACTAATGATGATTTCTAGATGGTGTTATTTATTCTAAAATGCATTATTTCTATACTTTTACTAGTGCATTATAATTATATAATTATACATCTAAGTGAGATTCAAAGTTATACAAACATACCTGCACACAACACTTGGTGTGTTTCCCTCTACACCTAACCCCACTTTTCCTCCTCCCTTCTCATACTCATTAGTGAAATTGGTAGTGATACCTTCCAAGCATTATTTGAACTGTTTCCTTCCTCAATCTTCCTTTTTGAGAAAATATATGAACCTCATTAAATTCTTCTTCATCTTTTTTTTGTGTGTGTGGTGCTGGAGATTGAACCAGGGGCATTCTACTTCCAAGCTACACCTCAAGACCTTTTTTATTTTTTATTTGGAAATAGGGTCTCACTAGGTTGCTGAGAGCCTCACTAAGTTGCTGAGACTAGCTTCAAATCTGTGATCATCCTGTATCAGCCTCCCAAGTGCTGGGATTACAGGCATGTACCACCACATCTGGCTTAAAATGCATTCTTAAGAAAGCCAGATAACATAACCATCATTGTCCTCAAAGTTTTAATATATGGAACTGCAGTCATTTTGGTATTTTGGAAACTATATATCCTTCTCAATCTTGTTCTTTCCCTTACTGCATCTTGCGTAACTTAAAGTTCTCCACATAGTAAGTTTATAAGTAAATTTTCCACAGTGGGGTCTTGAAATTGATGATTGCTGGGTCAATGTAAGATACATGGATTCAATCCCCAGTACCACACACAAAAAAGATATATTCACTTTTATTGATTTTTGGCTGGAAGTAAATAATAGAGTGAAACAACTTGTCTCCATGTATACATATATTAAAAAAAAAAACTAAAGCTTGTACTAGAGCAAGATAACAATAAAACTATCTGATTGGCATCTTTTTTTTACCACCTATATAAGACTGGCATCCAGAGAACTGTAATTCTTTTGTTTTACATATATACTTTTTGTGTGTATGCATGAAACTGGGGATTGAACCCAGGGGCATTCTACTATTGAGCTATACTCCTTGCCCTTTTTATTTTTTTATTTTTGTTTTAAAACAAGTCCTTGCTAAGTTACCACACATGGTGGCCCTGAACCTACCATTCTCCTGTCTCAGCCTCCCAAGTGCTGGCATTATAGGCCTTCACCACCTGGCTACATAAATACTTTTAAGCAAATATCTAATAATATTTTCAGCAAATTTTATAAACTGAAACTATGCCCAATGACAATATATTTTGTGTATTATAATCTTTAAAATATATTAAAATTTATAGAACATCACTTAGGAAAGAATGTATATACACATATAAGGAATGACTTGTAAGTTATGTTGGAATCTTTAGGGGAATGTGTGTGATCTATGCAGATAGAACAAAATAAAGAAGACATACTCCAATAACAGTGATGTTTATAAAGTTAACTCATTTTTCTGTGTGTCACTGGGTGTTGAACCCGGGAGCAATGCTACTTCCAAGATACACCCCCCAGTCCTTTTTATTTTTTGTTGTGAAACAGGGTTTTGATAGGTTGTGGATGCTGTCCTCAAACCTGTGATCCTCCTGTCACAAGCGTCACAAGTATTGGGATTACAGGTGTGAGCCACCACACATGGCTAATAAACTAATTTTTATAATATATTTTGTTAAATTTATGCTATATAAAATATATCTGCATATTGCATATTTAGCAATCTGTCTAATGGTTGCTTATAAGCATGTGGCTATACATGTATATATATATATATATATATATATATATATATATATTTGTTATATCTGTGTCCATTGAAACAGACAGGCAGAAAAAGAATTAATTTGTCACGCACACAACTGTCCTTCAAATTTTTTGTTTCTTATTACTTAGATATCTGCATTAAATATGTATTTCACACAATCCATAAACACATAGTCTTAAATAAGATAATTTACTATTTTTTCTCTAAGAATGTTAATAAATTAAATGTGTTCTGTTTATTATAACTGTAGAGTGGTACTTTAAACATCTGCATTCACTTTTCTCCCCTTAAGCAATTTCTAATTGTCAAGTGTATATATGTATTCACTGAGAAGAGCTTCACTAATTTGGTAATTTTGTTCAGTTATAAGACATTGATTCTCAAGTGTTCATGTTAAACTGTTAACTCATATAGAAAATGTGGTAATATTTAAAAGTGGAAAAAGCAGTTCTGTTTTCTTAGATTCTTGAAGTGGTTAGGGCAGGAAACAAGACATTAAAATCCAATTTATATTAATACCCTAGTTTCTTTTGCTGTTGGGACATGTGTAATTACCTCTTCATCTACAATGCTTTAGAAGATTGCTTTTGTTTATAAACATATCACAGTTTTATCCACATTTACCAGTGGCTCACCAGTTCCCTTTTTATTGTATTAGTTGAGTGTTACTGCTTTGAGAGCAAAATGCAGTACTTTAGAAATCAAAAGCCTGCTGCTGGCTGTGGTGGGTCCTCTCCTTTGAAAACCTCATCCCTTCACTGTAACAAGCCTTAAGCAAACCTACAAAAGCCAAGGAAGCCTGCATAAAAGGGAATTGTGATGCTAGCATCGGTACAATCATCCCTAGGTCTATTCATGTGGGAAGGGCGTATGTGACTCAAATGATAAGAGGGAGAAGTATGCCTATGACTGCGTTCTGAAAGTTAAACACAAGAGCAGCTACTTCATTTATCAGGTTTTTTTCCCTGCCAGGATTCACATATTATTATTAAAGCAGTCTGGGATGTTTATGCATTAACTAATAGGTGGGGAAATATTTGCTCTCCTAAAGGAAGCAAGAAGAAAACCCATGTACTCTCTTATGTTAATGCATTAGTGATACTTTATACAGATCAATAGCTGAAGGGTTAAAATAGAACAGAAGCAGTCATGTGGTACCCAGCTGGATGCCTCAGCTCAATATCCTTTCAACTAAGCCCAAGCCTACTGGAAGATTCATTTTGGCCTACGAAAGAAGATTTGCCTCTTCATTACACAGTGAAAAGTCAATGGGTGAAAAAACAATTTTATCTTTAGCGTCTCTTCTTTCTCTGAGGCTCTGTGGGTACTGATAGAAATTTGGTGATTTTATATGTCCAAAATTTCCATTTACCAATAAAATTACATATTTAACAACATTTATGGATTTTTGGTGTGCATAAATAAACTTTTGATGACTTCAAAGATTATTAGTTCATAAAAGAAATAATCGATGAAATCCTACACTTATAAGGGAATTTATATGTTACATTCAAAGCCCTGAAGTACAGCAATTTTCAATATGGTAGAAAATGTTATGATAGTATATATTTTTAATTTATTTGATTTCATTATGACAATGAAATGAAATGCATATTTCTGATATTTCTCTCCAATTAGGTTTTGTCTGATATTATTCCTAACAAATTTTGTTTTCTAACTACTTTGATAGTTTTATTTTATATAAAACATAATACACCATATAATTGAAGTGTACAATGAGATAGTTTCCAGTGTTTCACAGAGTCATACAACTATCAACACCAAAAAGAAAGCTCATGCCCACTTACACACATGCCCCAATTTTTTCACCCTCTCAATCCCCAGCTTTAGGCATCTAGACTTTTCATTATACATTTAATACTACAATTTGTGGTTCTTTGTGGTTTACTTACATTTAACATAATATTTGTAAGGCTCATCTAGGTCTCAGCACATTATTTTTTATTACTAAATAGCATTACATTATAATACTTCTCATTTCTCTATTCATCAAGTGGCAGATATTTGAATTGTTTCCACATTTGGGTTATTATAAATAATACTGATATGAACTTTTGTGCACAAACTTTGGGTATATGTTACTATTTATTTATCTTGTATGTTTTCATTTCTCATCTATATATATGTGTGTGTGTGTGTGTGTGTGTGTGTGTGTGTGGTGTGCATGTGCGTACACACACACACACACACACACACACACACACACACCTAGGAGTGGAATTGCTAGATTATATAGTAATTTTGTCTAACTTTTTGAAGAACTGCCCAACTATGTTTTCAAAGAGGCTGCACTCTTGCATTTCTACCAGCAAGTGCATGAAAGTTTAACTTTCTCCACATTCTGATAAATGCTTGCTATTTTATTTCTTTTTCATTCTATCTGTGCTGGTTAGGGAGTGAAGTGTTATTTCATTATGGTTTTGATTTTCATTTCGAAGATGGGTTATGTTTTCAAGCATATTTTCATGTGCTTATTGATCATTTATGTATCTTCTTTGTAGTAATGCCTATTCAGAACCTTTGTCCATTTTAAAGACAGGTTGTCTTTTTTGTGGAATTGTAAGAGTTCTTTATTTACTCCAAACAAAAATTCCCTTATCAGACACATAACTTTCCAATGTATTCTCCCATTTTATGGGTTATCTTCTTTGTACTTTCTTGATGTGTCCTTTAAAGCTCAAAGGATTTTAGATTTGATGAAGTCCAATTTATCTATTTTTTAATTGGTGCATTGTAATCATACATTTTGATTCAGTTCAGGATGATAGAGGCATACATGCACACAGTACTCATGGAACCCTCCCCCAGTTCCCACCCCACTTTCCCTCCCTCCCCACCTTCCCATGCTCAGCACAGTGATTGGCTTTGATGTTTGTATATGTACATCATGTCCATTGAGGTGTTTCCCTCTTCAAGTCTTCCTCCCCCCTCCCATCTCCCTCAGTTAGGTCCCTCCTTCACTCCACTAAGGTTCCTCCTTTGTCTGGAGTCTCATCGCTCCTGTGTCCCAATTTCTCCGTAGCATCCGCTTATAAGGGAGAACATCTGATCCTTTATTTTTTGTGACTAATCTCACTTAGCATAATATTCTCCAGTTTCATCCATTTCCCCGAAAATGACATAATTTTGTTGTTTATGGCTGAGTAGAATTTCATTGTGTTTATATCCCATAATATTGTAATCCATTTATCTGTTGATGGACAGCTCAACTGGTTCCATAGTTTGGCTATTATGAATTGTGCAGCTATAAACATAGATATGCATGTATTACTATGGTAGTCTAATTCCCATTCTTTTGGATATCTACCTAGGCGATACCCAAAACCTAGGAGTGGTATCACTGGGTCATATGATGGGTTCATTCCCATCCTTCTGAGGATCCTTCAGACTGTTTTCCAAAGTGGTTGCACTAACTTGCAATCCCACCAACAGTGTATCAGAGTTCCTACTTCTCCACATCCTCGCCAGCATTTATTATTGTTTGTGTTTTTAATGATTGACATTCTATTTGGTATTAGGTGAAATCTCAGAGTAGTTTTGATTTGCATCTCTCTGACTGTTAATGATGTTGAACTTTTTTCATATATTTATTAGCCATTTGTATTTCTTCTTTTGTGAAGTTTCTATAGATTTTTGTGTCTTTTTTTTCTTTTTCCTTCCCCCCCCCTTTTTTTTTTCGTAGTACTGGGGAGTGAATCCCCTTCTCCTGCATGCTAGGCATGTCAACTATCACTGAGCTATATCCCTAGTCCCTTTTAAATTTTTTTTTTGAAACATGGTCCTACTAACTTACCCACACTGGCCTGGAACTTGCAGTCCTCCTGAGTCACCCTCCCAAGAACTAGGATTATAAGCATGTACCACCATGCTTGGCTCTTTTGTGCCTTATCTAAGAAGACTTTCTAAATCAAAGTCACAAAATTTAATCATATGATTTTTTTCCAAGAGTCTCATAATTGTAACTTTTACACTAAGGTATGATTCCTTTGAGTTCAGCTTTGTACATAGTATGAAGAGGGGGTTCACATTTATTCCTTTGCTTGTTGATATCTAGATATTTTAGCAACAATTGTTGAAAAGGCTATACTTTTCCCATTGAATCATCTTAGCACTTTTGTAAAAAAAAATTACATAGGACCAACTCTCTAACATATAGGCATGGGCACAGACTTCCTCAATAAGAACTCTAAATTTCAGGAAATAAAACAGAATCAATAAATATGATGGTATCAAATTAAAAAAGTTTCTGCCAAGAAAAGGAAACAAGAGTGTGAAGAGAGAGCCTACAGAATGGGAGAAAATCTTGGCCAGCTACTTCTTCGATAGAGAACCAATATTTAGAACATATAAAAATCTCAAAAAATGTTAACACCAAAAAATAGCTTAATATAAATGGGCAATTGAACTGAATAGAAACTTTTCAAATGATGTAATACTGTTGGCCAACAAATATATGAAAAAATGTTTGACATCATTAGCAATTAGGGAAATACAAATCAAAACTACACTGAGATTCCATCTAACTCCAAGTTAGAATGGCAATCATCAAGAATACAAGCAATAATACATGATGGAAATAATGTGGAGGAAATAGTGTATAAGTATGTTTATACGCTGTCAGTCAGGTTGTAAATTAGTATAACCACTATGGAAATCAGTATGAATAGTCTTCAAAAAACTAGGAATGGAACCCCTTATGACCCAGCTATACCAAACCTCAGTATCTTTCCAAAAGTATTAAAGTCAGAATACTACAGTGATACATGTGTACCTTTGTTTATAGCAGCACAACTCACAATTGCCTAGACAAATTATGGAACCAACCCAGGGGTCTGCCAGCAGATGAATGGGTGTAGATCATGTGGTATATACACACAGTAGAGTTTTACTCAGCCATAAAGAAGAACAAAATTATGTCATTTGCAGAAAAATATATAGAGCGGGAGAACGTTATATTAAATGAGATTAGCCAGTCCCAGAAAATCAAGGGTCATATGTTTTCTCTCATATTTGGAAACTAGAGAGAATATGGGGGAAAGGGACTTCATGATAATGAGTGAGACCAGTAGAATAGTAGAGCCAAATGGGGAATGGAGAAGGGGACAGGGAAAAGGAGGCTTGGACAAGGAAACAGACCAAATAAAGTTATGTCCATATATGAAGGTCCCATTAAAAACCTTATGAGGTTGTATGGGGAGGGAGAAGAGGGGTAGTAGGATGGGATTAGGAGGGAAGCACACCGAGAGATGTGTGCATATACGAATGTATCACTTTGAATCTCCCTATGATGTGAAATTGCATTGCACTAACAAAATTCTAAAATAATCTATAGACCATAAATATAAGGGTTTATTTGTGTATTAATTATTAATACAAAAATTATCAATTATTTTCCATTATTATCTTATTTTATTAATTATTAATTATTTTTATTAATTATTTTATTGTTTTAATTGTTTTTACTTTAAGCAATTATTTTAATTAATTATTAATTTAATTTACTTAATTAATTTAAATAATAAATTTAATTAATTGTTTTATTATTTTATTAATTATTAATTATTTACCATTGATCTATTTCCCTCCTTTTACTAGCATCCCACTGTATTGATTGTTATTGTCTTAGAGTAAGTTTTTAAACTGATAATTGTGAATCTTTTACCTTATTTTTTATCAAAATTACGTTTCTATATCTCTTCATTTCCATATTCATTTTAGCATTGTATTAATTTCCAAAACCAGAACTATCTAGGATTTTAACACATATTATACTGAATCTAGATACATTTTGGCTATAGTGACATATTAACATTATTAGTCATTCAAATGAGCATAGGATATTTTTCAGAATATTAATATTGTTTTTAATTACTTTAAAAAATGTTTAGTAGCTTTTGGAGTACTAGTCTTATACTTCTTTTTTTAAATATATTGTTATGCATTTTATTATTTTTGATGTTACAGAAAACTAATTTATTTCCTTAACTTTGTTTTTTGGTTTGTTCATTGTTTGTGTACAGAAGTACAGTTGAATTCTGTACATTGATGACAGTGTTTTTAGCAGTATTTTTGACCATTTCCTTGATCTCTTAGCTTCATGCCTCTGTTGGTTTTGCATACAGCTCCATTCATTTTTACTCAATTGCTATAGAACTACAGAGGTCTCTGTTCCAAAGAACTTCACCCTTTGAGGTAGTGTTGGTGTCACTGCATAAGACATGGGTTGAGAACGACAAACAGCTTCCCTCAGAGATCTGGGTAGTTGGTGGTTAAAGGTCTTTTTGTTTTTTCTTCCCCACTGTGGAATCTCTGACCACATCTGAACTGGATGAGGGGAGGGTAGACAGTCCTACAGAGCCTGGGTCAGAACTTCCACCCTACAAGTGGGTGCTGGTTGGAAAGAGGATGCACTAGACCACTTGCCTACCCTTCCTTGAAATCGCACTTTTGCCATATGGAGTTGGGGTAAATGAGAATGACTGTGATCTGCACCTCCTTGGGTATGGGTAGCCCTGAGAGGATAAGGGACCCCCCTCCTCCTGGCTGTGCCCCCCTCCTTCATTGTGCCACCTGGAACAGAGCTTCTGGCTCACAGAGCTCCTTTGGGAGTTGGGATGGAAGGAGCTGACCCCCACTGTCCTTACAGAGATTTAGTAGATTTTCCTGAGTAAATAGTATTATATTCACTATATATGCCTAAGGACAATTTCTAGATACTTTAAGTGGTCATTAAAAGATTGTTTTCATTGTGGCTGCGTAAAATTCCATTGTGTACAAAATCACATCATTTGCAGGGAAATGGAGAGAACTAGAGAACATCATGCTAAGCGATATTAGTAAAACACTAAGAGTAAAAAATCGGATGTTCCCCCTAATCTGTGGGAGCTAGATAGAATGGGACGTAGAAGGGACTTAGAAAGGAAGAAGAAGAAATCTTTAGATGGACAAAGAAGGTGACCTAACTGAGGGAGT
>PVJS01003419.1:19737-36248 GCA_004027185.1 Glis glis | reverse complement strand
TTATAAGACTCAATCACTATCTGGAGCATGAAAGGGAGGGAAGGGGGAGGGAATAGGGTGGGATTGGAGGGAGGGCTAAATGTGCAATGTGTGCATGTATGATGTTCATACCCTGACATATATCAAAATGTATAATTATAATATACAATGCACCAATAAATGAACATAAAAAGTTAAAAAAAAAACTAAATAAACCTCTTTTCTTTATATAAAAAAGATTGTTTTCATAATTTATTTTTGTTTAGATGAGAAAAAGTCTGTTACACCTTCTCTCTGAAAATGCCTTCTTCACCAATTTGTTTTTGAAGTTTCCAGTATAAAATCTTTATTGTCACCTAACAGCCACAACCCTAAAACTTGCTTCTATTTGAATGAGAGGAATATTAAATAAGAGTATATTTATGTTTAAGGTAAATGTCGACCGGATGTTGTTGCTGGAAATATTTTACTTCTAGCAGCCCTTTTCTAGTATTTCCTCTTCTTTTTTAAATATAATTTTATTAGTGCATTAGAGTCTCACATAATGATGAAGTCCAGAGTGATAGATACATACATGCACACAGCACTTGATGATCTTCCGCCTGGCTCCCTCCCTACCCCCTCCCCTTCCTCTTACACAATATTAAGACTGCATTGATAATTTCACATACGTATGTAACATCAATGGAAGTGTTTTCTTCATTAATTCTCCCTCCTACCACTACCCTCCCCTAAATCCCCTCTATTGCTCCACTGGGGTTTCTCCTTTATCTAAAGTCCCTGCTGTATCCTGATAACTTCCCAGCTTCCACATATGAGGGAAAACGTTTGATCCTTTAATTTCTGTGACTGTCTAGTGCCTCTTCTTAAAAGCAACTTCTTAACACCCTTTTGCCCAATTTTTGCCATATGATCCTTGATGGAACTATGAATTTGTCTCATGCTCCTAATAAAGCTTTTTAATCATTATAGTTTTAAGTTATAGTTGCAAATGAGAAAAAATCAACTTATTGAAATAATGATGCTACCTAATTAATTTGTCTTAAATTTACTTGTATTAATCATTTCATGTGCTAATTTTCTCTACAGCTATCTATTCTTAGAGATAGACTCTTAGGGATAGAAATGATAATTCTTTATTTAACTCATGGGAAAATATATTCTCATGAAATTAAAAAGTATCTCACCTATATATTAATATATCATTTATAAAAATTCAGCCTTTTTAAGTTTATTTCTCCAGTTAAATTTCTCTTTAATGAAAATTTCCAGATAATGATTTTTTAAAATGTAGAATAAGCTTATAGAATAAAAAAGAAAAAAATGATATTTTAATTTTTCCAGAAATACTATAGTTTTGCAGCATAGACATTTTACTAAGGCAATCTATAATTCCTTTGTCAAATATATTTTGTAAAGAAATATGGCCAGTTTCAGTAAGTGAAGGGTTGTATGTTTTCTCTCATATGTGAAAGCTAGAGAGAAGTTGGGAAATAAAAGGGACTTCAGATAAATGAGGAAAGATTCCAGTAAAACAGTGGAAAGGGATTAAGGGAGGAAAGTGGGTGTGGGGGAAGGAGACTCGATGAAGGAAACAGTTCAAATAATGTTATGTACGTATACACCATTATCAATACCAATCTTAATGACATGTACGGGCAGCAGGTGGGATGCAGAGGGAAACACTCTGAGTGCTGTGTGCATGTGTTTCTATCATTCTGAACCTCATTATGATCTAAAATTACAATGCACCAATAAAAGTATCCTTTTAAAAAACCCATCAAGATGTATGATTACAATGCACCAATAAAAAAAAATACTGAAAAACCACACACACAAAAAAAGAAATATGGTAATGGGAAGTGGGATGCTGCTGTCACAAATAACTACAAATGTGCTTTGGCATTGTAAAAATGCCTAAAACTGGTTTTGGAATTGGTTAATGGGTATAAGTTGAAAGAATGTGGAGATACACAATAGAAAAGGCCTAAATTTCCTTAAACCGACAGTTGGTAGAAATGTCCACAGCAAAGCTGTTTTTGGTGAGGGCGCAGTAGGAATTAGAGACTAGAGAAGAAGGCAGTAGGGCCACAGAGGCATACATTGGAGTGATATGGCCACAAGCCAGAAAATAGCTGGCCGCTGTCAGAGCTGGAATGGAAAAGAAATAGACATCCATGTTCATTCTGAGCCCCTGGAGGAAGTGTGGCCCTGCCAAGTTCTTGATTTCAATTCTGTGATACTGATTTCAGATTTCTGGCCTCCAGAAGTATAAGATAAACAATTTCAGTTGTTTTAAGCCATCAAGTTTATGGTCATTTGTGATTGGAGCCACAGGAAACTAACCCAGGTGTAACTCTGGGTGTTAGTCTAATCAGTTCTGAAATGGGAGCACTGGATCAGAGAGTCTTTTCCCACTGGACATTCGTCAGTTATTCCAATCAATAAAAAACAAAATATGGCATAAAAGAAAGTAATTTAAAAACTCCAGTGGAGCAAGGGAGGTGGTCTAGGGGAGGGTGGGGAGAGGGGAGAGGGAGAATTAATGAAGGAAAGACTTCCATTGACATTATGCACATATGTGAGAATACCAACACTAGTCTCAATATCATGTGTGGGGAAGGGAGGTGTAGGGAGAGAGCCAGGGGAAGGCTCACCAAGTGCTGTGTGCATGCATGTCCCTGTCACTATGAACTACATTATTATGTGAGACTATAATGTAACAATAAAAGTACATAAAAAAGTAATTGTTAATTTGCATATGTTTTTACTATTTAAAAATGAAGTTGATAAAGCGGTCGATTCAATAGTATTATTTTACTCTCTTGCATTTGTCAAGTGTGCAACATATCCCATAATGTGGAGAAAATATAAATAAAAGATCATTATCATCATAAAACTCACTTATAGTTCGGGTGACAATTATGTAAAGAAAATTGTTAAACTCCTCAATGAAATCCATATAGAAATTCATGGACATGATCTAAAGCATGGACTGTCGAAGTGTTGCTAGACCTCTGTTAGCTCTGACAGCCCAGAGTGTGCCAGCCAGCTACTGGACAGCAATTTGCAGAAGGAAACATATTTTTTTTCAGGATTCATTAACCAAAAATATTCCAGTGCCTTATGCAAAAATGGAAAGCAATCAAACAAGGTCTGTGAAAAGGGATAAAAAAAAAGAAAATATGAAGGAAGGAAAGATGAAAGAGAAAAGAGAAAGAAAAGAAAAAGAAAAGGAGGGACAGAGCTATGGGTGCAAAAGAGGAATCTCTGTGTTTGGAACTCAGTCCATTATTTTTATGGGTGAGTATTGGAGATTGTAATTAGCTAGGACATTTTCCCTTGATTTCTTACCTTCTATCTCTTTGGGACATATTATTCATTTTGATTCAGCAAGAAACTAAAAACATATAAAACATATGAACATATAAAAGAGATAACATGCCCACTTTACATTTTGCATAATTCATCTGCAAAAAAACCCACAAAATACAACATGATAAAACTATGAAATGAATATGCATGATTGAAGAAACAGAGTAAATACATATAAGTATATCTCTAGTGCTAATTCAACTGATGTCTACCTCTAAGGATGATATAGTGACTGAAAATAAACTACTCATCATGTCCATGGCTTTCAGACTAGGACCCTGGAGTAACACCAGGATCTTTAGGAGAAAAGAACTGAGCCTGAAAGTTGCATGGCGGTTTATAGTGTCCCTGAATACTATGATTTCTGTTACCAGACAATCAATATTTGATGGACCTGCTGCTCTTTTAATTACTTGGAGGGCAACTGACTGGCAGATCAAACCAAAATTGTCTTCATCCTTTAGTATCACAATTAAACTATTAAGAATGCCTTTATTATTTTTTTTGGCGGTAGCTGGGATTGAATCCAGGGACATTCTACCTCCAAGTTACACCCCCAGCCCTATTTTTTATTCTTTATTTTGAAATAGGGTCTTACTAAGTTGCGGAGGGCCTCGCTAAGTAGCTGAGGCTGGCCGTGAACCCGTATCCTCCGGTCTCAGCCTCCCAAGTACTGGGATTACAAGCGTGCACCACTATGCCTGGCTAAGAATGCCTTTAAAGTTCAATTCCCTGACTTAAATATTTACAGCATCCTTAATGATCCAGAAAATCTTAAAACTGTGAGCCAGAACTGAAATTCTAACTTGTGTGATACACCCAGAGGTAACACTTGATACTGTCATATATCGACTTAATTGGTCGGTAAAAAAGCAAAGAAAAAAATGCACATTTTCATTCTAACTTAAGGAATTTCCATTGAAACCAAGATTGTCCTGCTTCAAAAATGTTATTTTTTGATAGTATTAGATTTTTGTTTGTGACTTGTGAACTAATCTATTTTGTATACAGTGTTAATGAGGACATGTCTTTCATTTAACCTTGTTTTTCAGGTAAATCAGTCCTGCTTCTCCTTAAGGCACAGATTGCAAGATAACCTTGGCTAGAAATCCTGCAAACAAATTTAGTCAATCCAACTTTTATAAAAGATCACCTTATACTTCTCCAAGCAAGCATATGTCTTTGTCTCTTGTCTCTTAAACACTTGAAGCCGGATGCTGTCAACCCAGTAATACTTATATCTGATCCATAGAAATATTCCTCTATATTTATAATTTTTTTCTAATGAGAAAGAGGCATTCCTGAGCTAAAGGCAAAAAAAGCTGTTCTGTGGGGGCAGTTTCTATCTTGTTATTAATTTTTTGAGGCTTAACTGGTATGTAGTGAAATTTAAATAAATTTGATACGCCTCCTTTCCTCCAGCCTTAAGATTAATCTTTTAAAAATTTCTCTCTTATTACCTCACCTTTTGGAGTTAGGTCCTTGGTTCATCTTGGTTTATTACCCTAATATTTTGAGAGAAACCATATGGAATAGTGGATAAAGTGATTGCAACAGGGTACCTGTCTTCAGTTTCAAACTTGAACACTTACTAGCTTTGAGACCATGGACACAGATTATATATCCCTCTATACTGTTTTTCTATCTCACAGAATTATTAGAAGAAATGAATAGGTAAGAGATGGGGTCCTTAGAACATTTAGTGGTGTGCATGTGTGTGTGCCTATTAATGACTCTTGTGTTTTGCTCATTCCACTTTTATAGCCCATTTACCAGGCTTATCATTTATTTGCCTGGTAATTTTCCTTATTACAAAGCAAAATCTTCATACACATGTATGTTCCTTTGAATCAATTTTCTATATTTTCGCTTTCCTTTATTGCCGAACTTCTGAAAAAATAGAAACATTTTGTTCTCACTTTTTGGAAACCCTTAACTTCTTGCTTTACCTTTCTGCTCCTCAAGAGAAAAATAGCTTTCCACATTCTTGCCCCCTTAAATAATGCTCTGTCATGGTCTAGTTTTGGCATGTCCCACAAAAGCCCATGTGTTGAAGATGGGGTTTCTAATTCAAGGGTTGGATCATGAAAGCTTTAACCTAATCAGTGGATTAATCCATTTGGTGTATTTAATCATTTGAATGGACTTCTTGAGGGGAACTGTAGACTGGTAGGGTGTGGTTGGAGAAAGTAGGTCACTGGGGATGTGCCCTTGGTGACTATATCTCATCCCTGGCTCCCTTGATCCCTTTCTCTCTGCTTCTTGGCTGCGCTATAGCAGCTGAGCATCTCCATTCCCTTCCACTATGATGTTCTGCCTCACCTGAGGTCTAGAGAAATGGAGTGGGCCAACCATGAACTACAACCTCTGAAACAATGAGCCAAAAAAACAAACAAAAAAAACCCTTTTCTCCCATAAGTTGTTTGTGTCAGGAATTTTGGTCACAGTGACAAAAAGCTGACTAATACATGCTCCCTAAAAATCATGTCCTTGCTGGGCATGGTGGCGCAGACCTGTAATCCCAATACTGGGGAGGCTGAGACAGGAGGACCGTGGGTTTGAGGACAACCTCAGCAAGTAGTGAGATTCTCATCAACCTAGCAAGACTGTTTCACAATGATGGGGCTAGAGGTATAGTTCAGACATAAAATGCCCCTGGGTTCAATCCTCAGCACCACACATGTGACACACACACAAATCATGTTCTTCAAGTTATGTGCCAGAACATAGTAAGAAGTTTCTTTTTGTCTCTTAATCATTCTTTCGTTATCTTGTCTACTGTCCCTAAAAATATTCTTTAAGAAAGCCTCAATAGCCCAGCATGATGGTTAATGCGATTCCAGTATTTGGGAGGCTGAGAAAGGAGGATTGCAGGTTCTAGGCCAGCCTTAACAATTTAGTAAGACTCTCAACAGCCTACCTGAGACCCTATTTCAAAATTAAAAAAAAAAGTAAAAAGGACTGGGGTGTAGTTTGGAGGTTGAATGTCCCTGGGTTCAATCCCCAGTACCAAAAATATACAAATATACAATATAAAATATACAAATATATAATATACAATATACAAATATATATATATATATCAAAACAACAACAAAAGAAAACACCTTGCTATAATTAGTATTGTTATGTATACCTTATATACTAGGAGCTTCCTGTTTAATACACTTAAAATGGTCCATAAAACAGATGCTTAATCTTCTTAAAAAATTTGTTGATTAACATGAAGAAACAGAATGAGGCATTGTGGTAGTAAGGAGGGCTATTTTATGAAGGACAGTATGGAATGGGTTTCTCAGAAATTGTTGATACTCAAAATTTTAGGGGAAGAAATCATATGTTGGGAAAAAGGATATTTCTGGTCTATAAAATTTCTTGGTCAAAGCACTTATGAAGAAATAACCCATGGGGGTGGGGAGAAGGTTCTCAGAGGTTAATACCCCATCTGTATTGCCATTGAATTTTGTAAAGCCTGGACCCCCTAAACCTGCTTATGCCTCTGTGGATTTTCCCTAAAGTCTTTGGTCAAGAAAACCCATTCTGGACTATTTGGTCAGTGTTTTTTGTTCTCTTAGTAAGTGTTGCTTCAAACAGGTTTGACCTGACAAATACCATGGTGTTAAAAAAACAAACCCCAAATAATCAAAGAACATCTAGCAACTCTGGGAAACAAAGAGAATCTTCTTCAATCTACATGACCAATCGCCTTCAAGACCTTGAGAGCTCTATGGCAAATGTCTGCAGACACTGGGTCTTTGAAGTCTCAAGGAACTCAAATTGTTAGCATTCTGAAAACGACTCCATAAGTGATTCTGTTGCTAGAATAGAAATATGCACTGTTATTAATGGCTGTCAAAAGTGATATTCAAGCAAAAGTGTATTCCATTGTAAAGAAGACTACAAGGACTCCTGATGAAACATGATGTAAGACACCTGATTGATAGAATTCAACCACTAATGAAATATGCTTTATGCATACAAGGTTGGATGACTTCTCCTAACAGTGCCAAATAAGCCTTCTTCTCGGTTACTTTTCTCACAACAAGGAGGGCTGGTCTGAGCCCACATGCCTTATTCTGAAATATTCCCTTTAAAATTGTAGCAGTGAGAAGGGAGGCGTAGATGTGTGTCCCCCTAATTATTTATATTGTGAAGAAGATTCACCTAAAAGGATAAAAAGAATCAGAACTGCTAGGATAGTCTCTCTACAAGGGCCTCCTTTTGGAAAATAGGTAATTATTATGGCTTTTTAATTTAGGGGTCAAATAGGTTAATATTGATAGTATTTAGAAAACAATTTAATAAAAAAATACCAGGACATGAAAAACTCTAAACACAATAGATGAAGGGATGGGTGCATGGCACAATTTGACTCCCATAAGACCTTATTGAAAAGACTATTTCCAACCAGGCAAGACCTAAGTTGTTCCCAAGATGATCAACCAAGGTATACACCAGTCCCAAAGATAATTCTGGAAGGTGCTCCTAATCTACCTGAAAATAGAAAGAAAAAAGAGGGAGGACATCAGGAAGTGTCAAGGACAGGGTGCTGGAAGTATGCTAAAGGTTGTAGACTTGGGACTCTAGCAATTTTGTAATGTAGACTCTTGTTTTCTGCAGCTCTTAAGACAGTGACTAGCCAGGCGTGGTGGCACACGCTTGTAATCCCAGTACTTGGGAGGCTGAGACCGGAGGATCCGGGTTCGCGGCCAGTCTCAGCTACTTAGTGAGGCCCTCCGCGACTTAGTGAGACCCTGTTTCAAAATAAAGAATAAAAAAATAGGGCTGGGGGTGTAGCTTGGAGGTAGAATGCCCCTGGGTTCAATCCCAGCTACTGCCAAAAACAAAAACAAAAACAAAAACAAAAAACAAAGACAGTGACTGCATGTGCTAGTCTGTTGAGTTGCTGGGTGTCCCAGAATGTAGCAAAGGAAAACCCATCAGCCATGACACTCTGTTAAGGCAAACCCTGTCCTCACCACCTAGACTGAGAATTTATGCCATCTAATTTGAGAATTTCTAACTTTATTAAGTGTTTGGAATATTTCATATGTATATATTACAACAAAATTACATAAAATATTTAGATGACTTCTAGTCCTTCCTCTTGTGTTTGCTACAGTCAACTCTCAAGTTCATAGCATCATTTTTAAAGTCTTTCTTCTTATATATTTAATGAAACATAATTTTACTGAAATTAAATATCATTTTGCTACTCCATTATTCATTTTTTTGGAAATTTTTACTTGCTGAAATATATTATTTCAGTAAATATATGAAATTCATAAACTTTTTAAAGCCTGAATGTCATTTCCACATTCTCATCTCCTCTGGGTAGAAAAAGGATTATAAGTTAATGTTTTTGCTTACTTTTAACAAAAATTTGAATGTTACTATGGTGATGTTTTATATCCTGTAATCAAATGAGGCCTTTTATATCATCTGATTCCTGTTCTTATTTATATCTTAATCTTTCTGTCTAAAGTTTGGGATTTTTTACACAAGTATTAGCATTTTAAAATATAACAATTTAATTCTAACTTAGTTTTGAAAAATTTTTACTCATACTTTTATTATTTTCTTAAAAAAACAATCTGTTTAACTCACTTTGTATTAGTTTGATCCACTTCCACTTATCTTCATTTCTAAAAAGGCTGCACCTTTTCAATATCATTAATTCATTGTAAATATCTTTATGAACATTCTATATTTTCTTTTGTTTGGAATAAT
This sequence comes from Glis glis, assembly GCA_004027185.1. Taxonomy (NCBI): domain Eukaryota; kingdom Metazoa; phylum Chordata; class Mammalia; order Rodentia; family Gliridae; genus Glis; species Glis glis. The sequence continues at coordinate 27,164 of PVJS01003419.1, read as the reverse complement.
GGTCACAAAAAGCTTGCAAATTATACTTCTAACTTCCAGTCTTGTCCATTTTTTATTATTTTTCCATCTCAATACCTCCTCATGCTACCTCTTGGAAAAACTATTGGCATTCTATAATCTTAATAATAGCTTGGTAACTATGGAACCAGCCAAGATGTCCATCAACAGATGAATGGATTATAAAACTTTGGGATATGTACACAATGGAAATTACTCAGCCATACAGAAGAACAAAGTTATGTCATTTGCAGGGAAATGGATGGAACTGGGGAACATTATGCTAAGTGAGTTTAGTCAGTCACAAAAAGTGAAAAGTCAGATGTTCTTCCTAATATGCAGAAGATAGGGAGAAAATGGGACATAGGAAGGACTCCAAACAAAGAAGGGGAAACCTTAGATGAGTGAAGAAGGTGAACTAACTGAGGGAGACGGGTTGGGGGAAGAGGGAAACACCTCAATGGACATGATGTACATACACAAACTTATCAAAGTCAATCACTGTACTGAGCATGGAAAGGAGGGGAGGGAATAGAGTGGGAACTGGGGAAGGGCTCAATGTGTGCTGTGTGCATGTATGCCTCTATCATCCTGAACTTTATCAAGATGTATGATTACAATGCACCAATAAAAAAAGTAAAATAATAGCTTGATTATTTGCTCTCCATTGTTATAATCATTAATATATGTTAATTAGTATATATAGTTATATATGTAGTTTCTGTTTATATACTTACATATATTAAACTATATATATACATATATGAAACTATTTTATATGTATATATTGTTTAATATATTAAGTATATAAACAGAAACTACATATATATATATGATATCCCATAACTGGTTCTGTATTTGGTATTTGCTTCATTGCCATGATTTAAGTGTAGTATATCACTAAAAATGATCTCCCTAGAGACCTAAATTAACCACTATTGGAATCATTCACTTTCATGTTCTGTGGGTGTACATGTGTAAAGGTACAAAACATGGAAAGAGATTCCCTTAACTAAAATGTAATATACTAGTTGTCTTTTTTAACTTTACAAAAACTGTTACATTTAAGGTTTACCTAGTTAACAACATTTTCATCTGATGTTAGTAAATAAAATATTATAACTGTTTCATTTATAAGGAAACCGAGTCTTAAGAGATTAGCTGAAGTCCAAGACTGGGAAGCTCTCTAGGATAAGTGGGATGCTCGCCTTGTTCTTCTGAAAGATGGATGAGAACTCCTTCCTTGGGTTGCTTGACCTCTTCTTTTGGATTATAAGAGTTTACTTGAGAATTTCTTTATCCCATTATCATTCAAACCAGCTGTAACCTATTAAGGACTAAGGCATTCTACCTCCAAGCTCCATCCACAGACCGAATTTATTTCTTATTTGGAAACAGAGTCTCACTAGGTTGCTGAGAGCCTCACTAAATTGCTGAGGTTGTCCTTGAACCTGCGAGCCTCCAGTCTCAGCCTCCCAAGTTTACAAGTGTGTTGCACCACACTAGCTTGAAACTTTGGATTCTTTACTGAAACATTAATTCTAAGTGGTACTAGGAATGGTGATTACCTAGGTTAATTTTTTCTTTTTTAAGAACTTGGCAGCTGTGTTTTTAGGGGAATTCCTTCCTCATCAGTTGTCAGAGCACTGAGTGAAGCATTCTGTGATGTGTTCTGGTAGCAAACAATAATTCTATCTGAGCAGATTCATTCTACTCAAATAACATGGTGAAGTTGTAACCAAATTCTTTCTTCACTGGATCCCTTACCTCATTCTCCCATCTGGGGTGTTAAATGATGCAGTTTCTCCTTTTATTGGGTTCTTGTTTGTGACATTAAAGAATTAATTGACAGTCTATAGAAAGATGGGTATAAAGTACAAAGATTTATTCTAAGCTAGGGGAAGATTAGTAGACAAAAACATCTCCCCCACATAGTGGGGGGGGGCCCTAAAATAATCATAGAAGTTCTTGAGAGGTTAGCTTTTATCTGTTATTATGGTTCATCTGCTCTTTTGTGATTGATCAGAATTGGGTCTTGGGACCCAATATATTTTGCCCCATTTCAATCCTTAATTTGAAACTCTATTCTAAAGGTTCTTCTAATCTCCTGGTGCCACCTGTCTTCTCCTTCATTCTTTTCCTTTGATCCCTCTTGGGGCTGACATTTTGTATTAATTTGCACTGTTATACCCCTGTATCTATTAGCCTTCCCTATTTCTGTTATTTATACAGATGGACTCTTCTATAACAATTTGCAGGTGTGTTCCACAGACACAGTTATTCTCTCTTCTGCTATGTGATTCAGATTAACAATGCTCCATTTCCAACTTCCTATTAGAGAAATCAGATTAACCCAACACATAATTTTTTTTTGCCCAGTACAGTTCAGGAAACTTCTTTCTTCTTCAATCAATTCTGAAACAAGTTTTAGACTTCTCTCTCAATTTATTTCTATCTCTCTCTATGTATATTTATATAAGCACACACATACACAGCATATGTATAAACACATACATACATGCACACATGATAATCAAGTATCACAAGATGATTTACGGTGTTTTGGGGCATCTTTGGAGTCCTGATGATGTAAATAAATTCTTCCTTTACTGTGCCCCTGTTATACTTAGATATAGAATGGCCCCTTGAGAAACTCATAAATTGATGTTTGGAATTTATGTAATTGAGTCATAAGGGTTGTGATCCCAGTAGTGTTTTTAGGGAAATTCCTAACTCATCAGTTGTCAGAGCACTGAGTGACATGGACAAATGGATACATCCATTACAATGGGTTTATCTGAGTGGTGGCCTAGGCTTGAGAATTGTATATGGTTCTTCCTCCCTCAGTTCTCTCTTTTGCTTCTGAGAATTGGGCCCCTGGGGGTGTAGTCTTAAGGATTATATATGGTTCTTCCTCCCTCTGTTCTCTCTTTTGCTTCTGAACTCCATGATGTGAGGACAATCCATGTGCTCTTCCTGTCTGTCTCCACCTCCCGCTGCCATGCCCTGAGATCCACTGTTCCCAGCCTCACATAGACTGAACCCCAAACTGTAAGAAAATAAATCTTCTTCCTCTAAGTTACATGGTCAATCTTTTAGACTATGGCTGTAGGAATGCTGACAGAAACAGTCCCTGCCCTCATTGTCCCATCTAGAGTGCCAAAATGTTGCAAAATTTTTTCTCTTACTGGGTTCTTGTCTGTGAAATTAAATAATTAATGAACAGACTATACAAGGATGGGTATAGGATTACAAATATTTATTTTAAGTCAAAGGAAGATAAAAACAAAAACAGCTCCCCCAACACTGGTGGGAGGGTTCCCAAAAGAGAGTAACCATTGAAGTTCTTGGTAGGTGAGCTTTATCCCTTCTTGTGGTCCCCCATCTGCTCTTTTGTGATTGGTCAGAATTGGATCTTGGGGACCCAATGTCTTTTGCCCAGTTTCAGTCCTTAATTTAAATCTCCATTCTAAAGATCAGTGGGCCCTTCTAATCTCCTGGTGCCACCCATGTGCTACCTCATCTTGTTCCTTTGATCTCTCTTGGGGCTATTAACCTTATACTGTTATTCCTGTATCTATTAGCCTTCCCTATTTCTATTCTTTATATAGTGGCCTCTTTTAACCTTTCCTGTTCCCTGGTCCTCTGTCCTACCTCAGTGTGAAAGAAGAGTGGCTTCAGGTCCTTGATATTTTCCCCACCAAAATTAATATATATTAATACATTATTGTATATATATAGTTGAAGATCACCTGAAACTGTCCCTTGACATTTTAACTTTATCTAATGGATTCTGCATATGAATAGACAAAATGTTCTGAGTAATATTGAAGTCAATTGATGTGATTTAAGCTTTATTTAACTGGTCCCTAAAGTGAGGAGTCTCCTCTTTAAGCCCATGGATAGTGATACTGTAGATTACTACATGTTTTCCTTTTATTTTTTTAATAAATGCAAGGCTGAATTTCCCATGAAAAGCATAAAAGGGTGCTATTAAATGCTATTGGGCCCTAAGGACTTAAGATAATTATCACCATTGTCTTTAAATTATAGTGTATGTTCTCATTAATACAATAGGGATTGAGATGACAGAGTAGATATGATTCTTGGCACATAAATATGAATAAGATTATATTTTCATGTTAATTTTAGGAATACACTTATCCCAAAATAGAAAATTGGTTACTTAAATCTGAAGAATTAAGTAGTATACCTTCTAAATTTTCATCTTATTATGCAAGCAAAATTGGCATGGAAATAGATATTTGAAATCCAATCATCAAATGTAATTAAAATTTTCTTTAAACATGAATGGATATTTTCAGATATTCACAAAATAAGAGAATTAAGAGCCACTTTTATTTTTTTAATGTGCTTTTATTGGTGCATTGGAATCTTACATCGCAATGAATATCTATTTGATGTTAATATACATGCACACAGCTCTTAGCGTCCCCGCCAACTCTCCCCAACCCATATGAAGTATCGAGAATGATGTTGGTATATTTTCACATGTACATATTGTTTATGATAGTGATTCCACTGATTCACTTCTTTCTTGCCCTTCCCCTTCCCTTGTACCACTTCCCTTGCCCCACTGAGGGTTCTCCATTATCAACCAGAGCCCCTTGTGTGTCCCCACTACTCCCTAGGTTGCACATACTAATGAAAACATATGTCCCTTCTTTTTTTGTGATTGACTGATCTCGCTTAACATAATGTTCTCCAGATCCTTCCACTTTCTTGCAAATGTTATTTTGTTCTTCTTTATTGCTGAGTAGAATTCCATTGTGTGTATTTCCCACAATTTTGTAATCCACTCATCTGTGGATAGACACTTACGTTGGTTCCATAATTTGGCCACTGTGAATTGTGCTGCTATGAACATGGGTATGCATATATTACTGTAATTTTCTGGTTTCAATCCCTTTGGTATGATACCCAGTAGTGGTATAGCCAGATCATATGGTGGGTCCATTCCCAGTTTTCTGAGGAATCTCCACAGTGATCTCCATAGTGGTTGAACTAGTTTGCAATCCCACCAACAGTGTAGAAGAGTCCCGATTTCCCCACATCCTTGCCAATATTTGTTGTTGTTTGACTTCTTAATGATTGCCATTCTAATTGGGGTTAGATGAAATCTTAGAGTAGTTTTGATTTGTATCTCCCTGATTGCTGATGATGTTGAACATTTTTTCATGTATCTATTGGCCATTTGTATCTCTTCTTTCATGAAGTGTCTAGTCTATTCATTTCAGTTGCCCACTTCTTGATCGGATTATTTGTTTTTTTAGTGTAAAGCCTTTTAAGTTCTTTGTATATCCTAGATATTAGACCTCTGTTAGAGGGATAGCTCGCAAATATCTTCTTCCATTCTGTAGGCTTTCTCTTTAGGCTCTTGATGGTTTAGGAGCCACTTTTATTTATTTATTTTATTTATTTATTTATTTTTTGCGGTACAGGGGATTGAACCCAGGGGCATTCTACCTCCGTGCTACACCCCCGGCCCTATTTTTTTTTATACTTTATTTTGAAACCAGGTCTCACGAAGTTGCGGAGGGCCTCACTAAGTAGAGAGAGAGAGAGAGAGACAGGGAGAGAAAGAGAGAGAGAGAGCTGAGGCTGGCTGTGAACCCAGATCCTCCGGTCTCCGCCTCCCAAAGTACTGGGATTACAAACGTGCGCCACCACGCCCAGCTAGGAGCCACGTTTAAATAGACTGTTAAGGCATAGATAAAAGTTGAGTTTTGTAGCTTATATGTAAATGGGTAAAATGTTAAAATCTATAAATTTATGTGGCTTATTCTTACAGAATTACTAATTTTTAATTCTTATGGTCTATTTAGCTAACTTCATATATTGAGGTCCTTTAATTAAGCAAAATTTCTATTGGTATTTTTTATATCCATAGATATTCCTCAATATGTTTAAAATATAAATAAGTAGTAAATAAGTGAACTTTAAAAGTCTTATTATATGGACTACTACATCCATGAAGGTGCAAAATAAGCAGGTTAAGCTATGAAATCTCAATATTTTAAAACCATCAAAGTGCTCAGAATCCAAAGATCTCATGTGCTAAACTCCAGGTTGTTAAAATCCCTTCCTCAGAGATCATGGCTGCTTTCATCTCCAGTGGTATAATATGGAGGGAAAAATCATCACAGAGAGAAATAAAGAGAAATAATCTTATTTTAATGGTATCATGCATGCTAAAATGACAATCATTCTGCATAGCCTTGGCCCCAGAATGGGTCTACTTTCTCCCACTATATTATTCAGCATTCTCACGGCTATAATCCAAAGACCTGACCATGTAACATAGAGGAAGGAAGATTAGTTTGCTCATAGTTTGGGGGTTTGGGGGTTCAGTCCATGCAAAGCCAGGGACTGCGGATCTCAGAGCATGGCAGAGGGAAGTAGAGAGGGAGAGTGCAAGGCATCGCTCTCATATCATGGAGATTAGAAGCAACAGAGAGAGCAAGAGGAGGAGGAACTATATATAATCCCCAAAGACCACACCCCCAGGGTTTCACCTCCTCTATCTACACCCTACCTTCCTAGGTTTCCTCCCAGATATATCCATCAATGGCTACCTACTGATGAGATTACAACTCTCATGACTGAACTATATCAACCTTGAGCTTAATACATGAGCTCTTTAGGGGGCATTTTATATCTAACCACAATACCCACCAACACATTTCCATGGGCTTAAACCAAATGCATGAGGAAGCAAACCAAAGGCTAGGAACAGAGCATGAGAGCTTAGCCTCCTGGTTTGCATAGCATCTTCCCCAAGTGGGAATCAGTGGCTTGTTGAAAAGCAGGGGAAACTCTAAAGCACCTGAGGAGCTACACACATACACTGCAGTGATCACTGCAGCAAGGCTGAATTGTTTAGAGAAATATATGGCTGTAGGAGGACACTCTGGTCCTTCACTGTGTATACTTGCAGTACTCTCCAAAGACTAGAGTCAGGGCAACCAGTTTAGGGGTGAGGGCCAGGGGCAAGATTACAAAGCAAGAGAACATCCAGGAATGCTGAACTGTGAACACCAAACTGTAAAAAAGCAAGAAAATATCTACAGGGTTAGAAAGCTGGTGGTTAAGTTGTAAATCTTAAAGAGATCTCCAGACCCTCAAAGGTTCTCAGATGTGAAGTACAGATGAAGGAAAAGTAATCTCGCCGTTCACACATCTGAAGCAGGTGGTGAATTGAAGCTTTTTTTTTTTTTTGCAGTACCGGGGATTGAACCCAGGGGTGTTCTACCTCCACGCTACACCCCCAGCCCTATTTTTTATCCTTTATTTTGAAACCGGGTCTCATGAAGTTGTGGAGGGCCTTCACTAAGTAGAGATAGAGAGAGAGAGAGACAGGGAGAGAGAGAGAGAGAGAGAGAGAGAGAGAGAGAGAGAGAGAGATGAGG
>PVJS01003419.1:0-19637 GCA_004027185.1 Glis glis | reverse complement strand
ACTCATTGTATAACCTTCCGGGCATTAATGTCATTTACTTCTATCACTATGATTCTTTCACATACAGAGTGTGACATGCAATAAAAATGATGTGAGATATGAAGAGAAAGATGTATACCTGTGGGCAAGAACAGATACAGTCAATAAAAAGTACATATTCACAACTGAGAATTTGGAATTACATAACAAGGGCTTTAAAACAATTATTAAAGGGGCAATGGAAAATCTAGACAACATGCATGAATAAATAGATCATTTTAACAGAACTGAAAATTATTTTACAATGAAAATCAAAATGCTAGAAAATATATGTTAATAGAATGAAGCATTCAGTGAACACACAGCAGACTAGATATAGAAGAAAGAATCAATAAATTACAAAACAAGTTAATAAATAGTATTCAACATGGAACATAAATAGGGAAAATGATTGACAATGTAAAGCAGAGCATCTAAGATTTACATGTATAATAGTCTGACATTGAATAATTTCCATTGAAATAGCATCTCGTACTTCATTATAGCACTTATTATGTCATCCTTCTTTCTTATGTTTTTACATAGAAATATGCTATTATCAGACTGATGACATGAATCAGTAGATATAATGGAATTGGCATTTGAAATATACCAACAACTTAAAGTTTGAGCTGAGTATTACTACATTTTTCAGAACCAGAATAAAAAGGCAAAGATAAAATGCATCTAAACATATTTTTCTAATACCTTGTATATAGATCTAAAGATACATTTCAAATTTATTTCCCTCAACATTTATTTACTGTATCTTTTTCTTCATGCTTATTTTCATGCATATTTGAACAGGATTTGCTTTGTGGTTGGTCATATTTGATATGTACAATTGGTTTCTCTTTTTTTTCTTGTAAGTTGAATAAAAGTCTAAACTGACCCCTCCAATTTTTTATTTGCTAAATCTTTCATTCATCTAGATTCTGTTAATGTTACTTTTATTTCAGTGCTTCTTAAAAGAATATGTGTGGCAATAATTAGATAATACATCAGACCTGTTAATCTGTTTGTTATCCTGGTTAACAGGTGTATAATATCCAAGTCTGATGCATAAAAAAAAAAACCCCAAAACCTCCCACTATGTCCTCCACTTGCTCTCATCCCCTACGTAGTTGCTGGACAATATTAGAGCATACCCTTCTCTGTGCCCAGTCTGTATCAGAGTTCTCTGACTCCACTCCCAGTCCAGCGCTCACACTCATTAGAGTTCCTGCTAGCAAGGAATAGCAATCTACTGAAATAAACCATTGAACATCCATATAGATCTATTATGATAACTTGAGCTACCCTAATATAACATTTCATATTTTCTGTGGAGTTTAATGATGAAATAACACTAACACACATGGTAATAAATAAGTCACAGGGAAAAATGATAAACACGATTTTCCTTCTCAGTTCCCACTTTTTTTGTGGGAATTTTGTCATGGTGTTATTATTGCTTGAATATCACTGTGATTTTTGTTTAAAATTGTGTGTTCATTGGAGCCACAAAGTGCTATCCCACTACAATACAATTTCTCTATTTATCATTTATGATGCTCAACAGTATCATGAATATAGCTTCTGTTAAATATATATTATTTTTAGTAAATAAATATATGATTATATTATTTAGTCCACATGCTAATAGATTTCATTTTTATATGAAGCACCACATGCTTATCCAAAAATATTTATAAGTTGACATTGTTTTACTCTTTAGAAAAATTGCACAAGAGACATATTTAAAGCAAAACTAAAGAAATAAATAAGTGAATAAATAAAAAAAGAAGAAGCCAGGCATGGTGGTGTACACCTGTAATGTCAGTACTTAGGAGGCTGAGATGGGATGATTGCAGGTTTGAGACCAGTCTCAGCAACTTAGGGAAACTCTCAGCAACCTAGCAAGATTCTCTTCCAAAATTAAAAAAAAAAATAAAATAGGGGGTGAGGCTTGGAGGTAGAATGCCCCTGGGTTCAATCCCAGTACCACAAAAAAAAAAAAAGGAAGGAAGGAAGGAAGGAAGGAAGGAAGGAAGGAAGGAAGGAAGTCCAGAGGGTCATCATTACTTTTTGACTGAGTAATCAAAATCAAACCTTTATGGTGATTATATAAAGATGTTGTCATGAGTACTAGGACTAGAAACTGAGTGTTCACGATGGGAAGATGGTTTAGGAGGAATTCTCAGAGAAAGAGGATTTCAGCTGAAGTTGAGAATTCATGGAGAAGAAGCGAGGCAGGAGGGTCTTTCCAAGCTCAACAAGTATGGTGTGAAAAGGAGTGGGGATATGAGAGAAAGCAACACAATGTTTCAGAAGAACTACTGAAGAATTGTAGTAGGCAGAGTTGAAACCCTGAGGTGCTTAGTATGTCCTCACAAAGGTTTTGGACTTTAATGGGAAAATTATTGGATGTAATTGACATATTTAATTCTGGTATGCGACATGATCTTTTTTTGTCTTCTTCTCCCTACGTCCTACAATCCTTGTGCCAGCCATGACAATCTCATCAAGGGAAATCAATAGCTTCATAGTTGTTTTCTTTTTTTACTGTTTTTCCCTTACAGTCTAGTTTGTATGTAATAGCCAGAATGTTTCATTCTAGGCTACATCTGATCAGTTTCCCCACGCTTAAAAAACTCCAGTAGATCATGGTGGAAATTAGAATTAGAAAATGAAATTCAAATTGGTTACCATGGCCTACCTGAATGGGAATACTGCCTACTTCCATGAATCCATATTCTACCTCTCCCTTTTTATTTATTATTTCATTGATGCACTGACCCGTTTTCTTCATTAACCTAAGTTGTATCTCATTGATTTTTCTTCCTTAGGTGTCAGATGTACTGATTGAGACAAACACCCTTCTAAGTTCATAGCACCCTTTAGTCACTGGAATCTATGCGAGGTCTGTGTTTAATTTTTTTTTTTTTTTGCGGTACCGGAGATTGAACCCAGGGGCGTTCTACCTCCGCGCTACACCCCCGGCCCTATTTTTTATACTTTATTTTGAAACCGGGTCTCATGAAGTTGCAGAGGGCCTCACTAATTAGAGAGAGAGAGAGAGACAGAGAGAGACAGAGACAGAGACAGAGAGAGACAGAGAGAGAGAGCGCGTGCACGTGTGCACGCTGGCCACGAACCCGGATCTTCTGGTCTCCACCTCCCAAAGTACTGGGATTACAAGCGTGTGCCACCACGCCTGGCCTGTGTTTAATTTTTAATTATTCATTCATTCACTCATTCTTTAAACTCTCTCTCTTTGTTTTATACTTTCCACTCATGCAACTTCTTTGCAATCCTCCGTCATCCTAGATTACAGCAACTGCACTCATGTATTTAATATGTATTTTTCTTAGTCTATACTCTTGAGAAGGGGTATTATTTTGTGTGTCTTTTAGTTGCTGCCTCTGTAAATTATGCTTTTTAAAATAAATCTCACAGTTCTTTTTTCAATTATTTTTATTGGTGCATTGTAATTGTACATCGTAGTGCAGTTTGGAGTGATAAATACACACATGCACGCAGCATTCGTTGTGTGTTTCCCTCTGGTTTCCACCCTGCTCCCCCTATAATCTTTCCATTGATAAATCTTGATGTTCTTGAAGAATTTTCTTAGGATCCATCCATATTACTAATTGTGCAACTAAATCATTGTTCTAAGACAATGCACATTTTCTTTCTTTAATTTAAATATCATCATTTTCAGTTGCTACTTCTAGCATCTTGGGTATTCTTTGGTGGTATCAGAGAGGGGAAATTGATGTTAAGCAAGGCCACTTACTACATGTTACTTGTAAAAGGATGTGGCTTTAGATCAAATCTCTGGTGGTTTCCTTTATAATGTTTTCTTACTGGTTTACCATGATCCCAATAGAAAACCTGACCTTCCATAGACACTTTGAAGTCCATTGGGTATACAGGATCACAAATATTTTAAAAATATGCTTGAATTGCATCTGAAACCACATAATGAACATATCCTTGAAGAGATCATACCTGTGGTTGTGGAAAGGATGGCAGTATGGTAGGTTCAGGCATTTTGGAAATGTGAGCAAACTCCTTATGTAGCTGTTGGCACATTTGTACTCTAAATATGTACAGATCAAACCTATTTGATGAGGAAATGATGATAGAAATGCCCTCTTTATGGTTCTGTGGATCAGGTCCATCGTCATGCATGGCTTTGTTACCAGACACACAGTCTCCTCTTGCATCTGGCAGCCACCTCGACTGAATGCATCTTATTACAGTTCCTACCAAACATGAGTCATTCCCTTTTCTGAGGTCCCCTAAGGATGATTCCATTAAGGTAGCAGGGCAGTGTGATGTCCTGTTTGATGGGCAGATAGTCATTCATTCTGCAGACTAAGTTGTGGTGGCTGGAGTCGAAGAATTGATATAAATGTGAAACAACATGGTTTTGATCTCCTGCTGTCTATACTATTTTCTTTGCTCAATGTGCTAGAGTTCTAGTGCATATCACAAGTTGCATAATGGCTTCCAGGGGCTCTATGCTATACTTGAGTCAGGACAACACATCTGGAAAACCAGTTTTTTTTGTGTGTGTGGTACCGGGGATTGAACCCAGGGGCGTTCTACCTCTGTGCTACACCCCCGGCCCTATATTTATACTTTATTTTGAAACCGGGTCTCACAAAGTTGCGGAGGGCCTCACTAAGGAGAGAGAGAGAGAGAGAGAGAGAGAGAGAGAGAGAGAGACAGGGAGAGAGAGAGAGAGAGAGCTGAGGCTGGCCGCAAACCTGGATCCTCCGGTCTCCGCCTCCCAAAGTACTGGGATTATAAGCGTGCGCCACCACGCCCGGCGAAAACCAGTTTTTATATAGGTTAACTTCTGCTTACAATGTAACTTTTCAGGACCCAATTTCTTGCATAATGTCTCTACTTGCATACTGAGACTCTACTGTGTGCTAAGGATTAGGAACACAGAAATAGTCCTGCCAAACTGGGGAAAATGTGAAGAAACAAAGAAAATGAAACTTCATTTTCCAGTTTGAACTTCCTAGGCTACCAGCTTGCTCTATGATTTTCCCCAAGCTCAGCAAGTTTCCCTGACAAGGTTAAGGATGGTCTGGCTTCCTCCTCTTGGGTTCAACTTTGGGATTTGAAGCATAGGACTTTTTCTCATAGATCCTTCAGCATGTCAACTCTAATTATGTATTATTTACTTCACAACTGCCCCCAACCCACTTCAACTGAGAAAGAAAGCAAAAAAAATAAACCTAAATTTAGTTAATATACAAAATGTTATATTGCATAAAAATATGTAGAACACAGGAGAAAGGAAATGTGTCTTTCTTTATCCTCTTGTCCAGTTTATAGTTAATTGGTATCTGTTCAATTTACTTTTGAGATGTCTTTATGTTAAACCATATTTAACTATATGTTAAACTATATGTTAAACCATACAGAAAAACCTGTATTCTGGTCCTATAACCAATTTTTCCCCCTGAAGTTTACAGGTCTGTTGAAGAACATCTGAGTGTGATAATGACATAGGGTATTCAGATTACTCAGTTTTAGCATAGTTGAGACATTTGAATGATGATACAATAGGAATTCTGAAGAATAAAAAACATGAAGTGACTTGTAGTTTTATAAAATCAGCTTCTAATAGCAATATTTTTGAAACTTAAAGAAAGTCAATAGATACATAGTTTGTATAAGATAATATGGTTCACTTGCTAATAAAATTTTACTCAAATATCTTCATTAAAATTTAAAATGGAAAAATATTGTTTGAAAACATCAGAAAGTGAGCTATAAAATTAAGCTGGATAAATGTTTTATAACATTTGAATGGCACAAAGTCAATGATATTTTTAGGGGTGTCCTTTAGAAACACAAACCGGATAAAACAGCAATTTCTGTTGGAAGGAAAATCAAACTCTCCCACTCTAATATAAATGAGTAGAGGATTTCTCTGAAAGCTTTTAATCCACTCCATCAGTCAATCTCCTTACAGAGAGAGCCGTCCTATTATTTAGACGTTCTAAGTAAAGTTCTGCCTGAATTAGTAGTGATTGCATTGTAATAAGAATATAAGAGCTTGCTGATATGTATAAATTCTGCTCCTTTAATTGGGGAGATGGTATATGCTAAAATCCATTAGAAAAAAAATGTTATTACTGTCACCAAGTCACCTATGATCCAAGTACAGACATCGTTCTTTCTGGTTTAAGTTTTGTAGCCTGACTCCCTTAGGGAATTGGTGGAAATTTGAGATTGTCTCCTTTCTTTTCTTCAACTCATGTTAAATAAGTCCACAGTAAAATGAACTTTAATTAACACTATAGGTCCACACTACTTGGTCTCACTGAACTACATCTCTAGACTATGAATCAGCCTCCTCTCTTTTGAACTCCTTTCTCCTTTTTCTTATGTAATCCCAATACCTCATTTACTTTACCCACTCCAGTTCTGGGAAAACCCACAATAGTCATTTAGTTGCATGTAATTTTGATGTGTGATCTACTGGGGGTGGATTCGTATTTTATGGAGAGGACAGGAGGGGCAAATGGGCTTTGTACTCGGGTCCAAGTCCAGGTGACTTATCTAGACAGCCAAAAGATGTTATATTACAGTATTCAACTTTCTGATGTACATTTAGCTGTATGGCCTTAGTCTCAATTTGCCATTATTGGGTCTTTCTCTTCCTCATAGTATATTAGCAAAAATCTACTTTTTTACAGTCCTCCAGGAAAAAGGAGCTTGTAAAACAGCTGTCTTGCCATATGTTTTACATAAAATGAGTTAAAACAAAGCTGTGTTTCTAAAATAGACAATATTCCTGATCTATCATAAAATATAATTTATTTTTATTATTTATTTATTACACTTATTTTTTATTATTATTTATTACACTTATTTTTATTATTTCCTAAATCTGTTATGGCAGCAATAGAAAATGAATGTGCATTCTAACTTTTAAGCTCATAAGTAATCAGTTTAGGTAAGATTTTTTAAAAATTGTTTTCATAACCAACTAAAAGTAGAAAGGTAATAAAGGATTATATCTAATAGATTGAAACATTTATTTTCCCTGGTTATTACTTAGGGTTACAAAAAGTATTTTGTTACATATTTATGTAAAATTGTATGCAAATCCTTCTTTAAATAATTCACGAAAGCAGCAAAGTTCAAGGATAATAAGGAATACCAAATCATTGAAAAGTCACCTATAGGGTAACTGAAGTTAGCATGCCTGAGAAATAAAGAAGGAACTGATGAAACATCAATGTGAAGCTGCTACTAAAAGAAGGAAAAGGAACAGAGGGAGGAGGAGGAAGGAGAGGAGGAGCAAGAGGGAAAGAACAGCAAAACTTATTTCCAGAAAATTCTTACCATAGAAAGGATGAAAAATGTAATCAATAGTTTTGCATGAACTAAAATTCAGCTTTACAAAGGAGACTATTAAAGAAAAATGAGGAAAAAGTTTGAAAAAGTCAGAGTAAAATTAGAGAACTGCCAAGGGAGATAGATAATGTGAATAACATAGTTAACTGCACATGGACTGAGGAGAATCAGGGATGATCCTAGAGTGCTATTTTTTTTATGGTGCTGAGGATTGAACCTAGGAGCATTGTACCTCCGTGCTAACTACACCCCCAGCCCTTTTTATTTTTTATTTTTTAAACAGGGTCTCACTACATTGCTGAGTCTTGCTACATTGCTGAGGCTGTCCTCAAACCTGCAATCCTCTTGACTCAGCCTCCCAAACACTGGGGTTACAGTCATGTACCACCATACCATGCCCTAGGGCTCTATTTATCAAAGATTCTTTCCCTTTCTTCCCAGCTGCTCAATGAATATCATATTGGCAATTATGCAGTGTCCCTTGGGCACTTGGGACATCAGTGCAAAGGACCGATGACCAGTGGGTCCCTCTGCAGCCTCTCTCTCCTCCTTGACCTCACTCTATACTTATTGCTTCAGAGATGTGAACTAATTCTCTCATTGTATTCAATGTGTGTGCTAACTCAGGTGACTTGTCATTTGCCCTAATTGCAAACTATCCTCCAATAGGGATCCCTAGATGCAAGCAGGGGAGGGACTATTCTAGGGTTTCTGGTAAACCCTCCAGGGCTAAGTTATTGGAAATGTCTGCCCTTCATATTGCCAGCAAACTATCATTTCAGTTTCATTCCCAGGTATTTCAGCCTTATAACAGTAAGTTTTTCTTAAAATCCTTACCGGTAGTATTTCTGCAGAATTCTTTCTGATCTCTCTTATTTGTGTTTGAGTTTCTGCTTGAAATATATATTTATCATCTTGTTTAATTTCTTAAAAGTGTGAGTTCTCCTTGAAGGTCCAATGCTAAATTTTCTTCTTTCCGGTATCCTGCTAAAAACCTTCAAGTTGGGTAGATGTCTTATACAACTCTTATCACTTTACACCAGTTAGATGAACTTTCTTTTTTTTTATGTTCATTTATTGGTGCATTGTAATTATACATTATGATATATGTCAGGGTATGAACATCATACATGCACACATTGCTCATTTAGCCCTCCCTCCAATCCCACCCTATTCCCTCCCCCTTCCCTCCCTTTCATGCTCCGGATAGTGATTGAGTCTTATAGGTTTGTGTATGTACATCATGTGCTATAGTGTGTTAGCTGTCTGTCCCATTGAACAGTTACTTTCTTCCAGTCATATGGAATAGAGATGGGAGGAGAGAAAAATGAATCTTCATATACTGTCCTGTTTAATAACCTTTTGGGCACCTTTAGTATGATATTTATGCTAAAAGAGTGTCTACACTTTACCTTAATCTGATTTATTCTTAACTCTGGAAGATGAGGAATTAGGAAGCAGTAAAGTCCCACTCAATCTCAGGATGCTTGGAGTTGAATTTTCCCCACTGGATTGATGTGATTCTTAAAGACAAGAACTACACTCTATTCATTTTTATATCCCTAGTGTCTAGCAAGTTGTGGAAGATGTGAAGGACTTCCATATATTTCCCAGATTTTAAGCACATATTTATTATTTATACATAATACATATTTAATGAGCCCAAGATAAGTTTGGGCTGATTATTATTAGCAAATAATAATACCTGCAGCACTTGTAGTATAATACTTGAAATTATCTAGCCAGTGGCAAGCTTACTTCTCATTAGAATTTGTCAAAGATTACATATTTCAATGTGCAAATTTTTTACACAACTAGATTGAAGAGCTTGTTTCCATAATAGTAATAACTTGTTACCACTTTAATGATTTGGCCAGAGTATTTTGAGCACTCAGAGGAAAATTACAACAATAAAGTTGTTAAAATGAAATTTATCCTTTTGTCTAAAGCATTGCTTGAATATCACTATGTCATCATTCAAGTGATTTTTAAAAGGATGAATCTGATGGTGGTGGCATGTGCTAAAAACAGTCTATGCTTTCACATTAAAGGAAAATTAATTAAAACATTAAAGTGTCTCATTTTATGGCAGTAGTTTCACTGCTGCTCAAAAAGAAATATATAGCACTGGTTCATATAGGTTTGGTTAATAACTTGTCTCTTCAAGTGTATAGATGACTACTTAAATGTGTATCTAACATGCAAAAAAAAAAAGATAGACATACAGACAGACTGAGTCTGTCCCCAGACACACTGTTCTGATTCTTAATTGGTCACTTGCAGATAGTCATTGAGGACTTATACACTAGGATCATTAGGTTTGAGGTTTGATTATACCCTGAGAAGTTGTGGCTTCTTTCTCAGGTTGACTGCTCTGGAAACACCATGATTAAATTATCAATGATGAGCCAGACATGGTGGCGCATGCTTGTAATCCCAGTACTTGGGAGGCTGAGACAGGAGGATCCGGGTTCATGTCCAACCTCAGCTACTTAGTGAGGCTCTCTGCAACTTAGTGAGACTCAGTTTCAAAATAAATAATAAAAAAATAGGGCTGGGGGTGTAGCTTGGAGGAAGAATTACTACAAAATAAATAAATAAATTAATTAATTAAAAAATTATCATCGATTGCTTCAGTCACTGCTACAAAGGATTCGGGAGCAGAGATGAGTGAGCAAAGTTAGCCAAACTGCATAAAAGAGGCAAGGAATTTTTCCCTACATAGGTCAGTTATTGATGCAGGCCATCCTGCGAAAGGGTCATATACCCTTAGATGAGGATATTCTTTTCAACAGAGACAATTCCCCCCAGATGGTGTGAATTAAACTCTATCTATCTGCAATACACTCATAAACAGGAATATAAGGAGAGATGACACTAGTTTGATAGATGATAGTTGGATAGATGATATATAGATAAATGTCTGGTAAATTATTATTGCATTTATCTGTCCATTTAAACAATGATATAAATTTTAAAATAATTTTATTGATAAAACAGAAAGGCCTAGATTATTCCTTAATGTGCTATATTATTCATTTAGTTCACTACAATTTTTAAGGTATGGACAGATTCTTTCTTGGTAGTTTTTATGTGAATGGTTCTGTGTGAATTGACCAAGTTAATGGATTTGACTGTTCTAACTGAAGGTAATGGACTGATATCAAAGCTTAAGTAGAAATAAAAATGTAAATGTGTATGTGAAATACAAACTTGAATATCCAGCTGGTGATAACATCACTCTAAGTTAAAATTAGTTTTACCTTAGATTTTGACCTTCTTTAGAGTTCCTGTCTGCAATTTATTTTATCTTTAATGAAAGGAGAATGTTAGGCCATTTTTCACATTCAGAAATCATAGAATTTTGTCTTCTACACTTTTCACTTTGTGGCTTAGTCCAAATAAGAAAAATGATTGAGTGGTTAATTATTACTGTAGTTTTGAGCTCTATAATAATTACTATCTATAATTTTTAATCAAATATTTTATGATTAATTTTTAGAATATATTTTATTAGTATTCTTTTGAGTTTTCTTATTCAGAATCAGTGGAACACAATGAAAATTATAAACTAGATTTATTATCACATACAAATAATTTGTACTTAGTAATTATAGTTTATTAGTGATTTCAGCATGAGAAAGCTTTATGTGCCATAGCTAGCATGTAACCTACTTTAAAAAAATGTAATATTTCAGCTGGGTGTGGTGGTGTATGCTTGTAATGCCAGTAGTTGGGAGGCTGAGGCAGGAGAACTGCAGATTCGAAGACAGCCTCAGTAAGTAGTGATACTCTCCACAACCTAGTGAGACTCTAGTTCAAAATAAAAAATAAGAAGGGTTGGGGATGTAGCTCAGAGGTAGAATACCCCCAGGTTCAATCACCAGGACCTCCAAAAAATGTAATATTTCAATACAGGGATGCATTAAGTGTATGATTTAAAGTTGCTTTGGTTTTGAGATGGTTTGTTCCCACCAAAACTCATAATGAGAATAAACTCCTCAATGAGATGGTACTGAAAGGTTATGAGAGGCCTTTAAGAGAGATTCATGCTCTACTTATGGGAGTAAGTTCTTGCTCTGTAGGGACTGGATTTATTATTTACTGAGATCAGGTTATTATAAACTGAGGTCGCCTTTCTTGCTTTCTCTCTCATATGCATGAACCTTTCCCAGGCACCCTACTTACATTTCCACTTATCTGTGAGGATGTGGTGCAGCAAGAGGCCCTCACCAGAAGCCAGGAAGTCACTGGTGCCAGGCTCTTGGACCTCAAATACTGCGAGCTACACAATCCTCTTTCATTCATAAATTATCCCCCCTCAAGTATTTTGTTATGGCAACAGAGAATGAATGAAGACGACAACATTAATGTGAATAAACAATAGTAACTTTCAAATATGTCTTAAAATAAAGGCTAACTTAAATTATATCTAAATTTAAATATAAAAATTTAGTCACTTTAACAGAAAATTAAGTTTTTCTTTGCTATTTCTATGCTGAAATTTGAATTGTATAGTTGTTGGTCAAATTGTGCTCTTTAAAACTTTCTTGTTGCCCGTGCCAAGAATGGAGAACATGGAAGGGTTTCCTTTCCAAACTCCAATGAACATATCTGACAGGCCTGGCAGCTCAGACAAATTTTGGAAAGCATACAAACTCTCTCACACACAATGGCAGTTAGAAAATGAATGCATTCTGCAGCTCCTTTCATTCCTCTTTGCCAATTTGCAAACAGCCTCTTTTTATAGATATTTAGAATTATCTTTGCATGAAAAATTTAAACATTTTTGAAAATGTGTATGACACTGAATGATATTTCTATGAAAGATTATAATTAATACCTCAATTATATGGTAAAAAGCAAAAGTAAATACATGTACATATCGATTATTGAAAAATACTGTTACAAAAAGGATCAATTTAGAATATTTTAAATAACTTGTTTTGAAGCACTGAATATTTGATGATAGACTAGTTTATAAAGAGAAATATGCAGAATGATTGAAGCATAGTATTTTTTATTCCATTATGTCATTCTCAAAAATAAATAAAATTTCTATAAGATTTTAATGGTTAGATAATATTACCTAATTTACAAGCATAAATATTTGAGCCAATGTTCCAATGTATTCAAACCTACTGAGCTACCTGTTATACAAAAGTATCACACTTTCAATTGTGTAGAGGAGAAAATACTTGATAATGATAACACATGACTATGTGACTGGTTTATATATTCACTAAATGTGGACTCTGCATCAGGAGGCCAAGTCAAATGATTGGTCTATACCATCTAGGTTTGAGTAAGTACACTCTGATGTTCACACATGATGAAATTGACGACAAAACACATTTCTCAGTGTCTCCCTTCATCATTAAGCAAAATGTGTGACTGTAATCAAAGCCCACATAAGATTTTTTAAAAAATCCTACAACTCTGAAAGTAAACATCCATACAAATATATATGCTTAACAATCAAAAACTCTATGAAGGAATAATTAGCATTTCAATTACAATTGAATTATTTGAATAATTATTACTATAAATCATTAATTTACTTGTACTATAATATGTGAAATAGCAGATAAAGAATAAAAGAGCCATATTTTATCATAGGAAATTGTCTTGGAAAAATATGTGGTCACATATATTCCGGTGCCATAAAGGGGAAACTTTATTTATTTTTATTTATTTATTTATTTATTTATTTTGTGGTACTGGGGATGGAACCCAGGGGCATTCTACTGCCGAGCCCCACCCCCAGCCCTATTTTTTATTCTTTATTTTGAAACAGGGTCTCACTAAGTTGTGGAGGACCTCACTAAGTAGCTGAAGCTGGCCACGAACCTGGATCCTCCTGTCTCAGCCTCCCAAGTACTGGGATTACAAGCGTGTGCCACCATGCCCAGTGAGGGGAAACTTTAAATTTTTTTTAAATAGAGTAGTTGGGTCTTCTTAGTTATTATCTTTAGTTTAAGAAATTTGCAAAGAAGTATTAAGAGCATGAGTGTGCATGTTTGTGAGTTTGAATCTTATCTGTCTTTACTTCATAGGATTTCATTAATCTACTATTTTTAAGTGTATGGAAATAATTCAGGCATTTTAAAAATATTTTATATACACAACATTCTTTTTTTCTACTATGAGGCTACATATACCTATTAAAAATTTACAGTTTACCTGATGAAATTTCTGGATTTACTAAAACATCCTGTAATTTTTCTCTCTATTTCAGCTATATTAGTAGTTCTCTCATTATCTTTTCTGACACAACAAATCTTCTGTCCATCTCTTAAATCCATCTATTAAATTCTTAATTTTAGAATCTTTACTTATAAGTATTAGAATTTATATATATTCATTTTTTATTTAAAAAGTCTAATTTTATGCTAAATATCTTCATTGAATATATTAATATATATTTTTATATATAATATATATATTATATATATAATATATATTAATTATAATATATATAATATATTTTTATTCATTGAATATATTAACCATAATTTGACTACATTTTTTTAAAACACCAACACATGGGCAATCTATGGATGTCCTTCTATTGCCTACTTTTAATCTTGATCCTGTTTCTTGGCTTCCTTAGTATTTTTCAGTCTAAGTCAGACATTAGGGATGATAAACTGAGTTTATGTAACAACTAAGATTGTTCTAATCATAGCCAGAGGCACAGGTGAAGAAACAGATCTGCTAGCTCGGAGCTCTAGATCCTTCTGCAACAGAGATTGCCTATCCATACTGATTGGCTACATAAGGAATAAAATTATATCCTGTCTGAGGCACTGTGGTTAGGTTTGGTTTGTGGGCATGAAAAGAAGAAAATTCAGTGATTATTCTGACTACTGTGTTCCAGAAACCACTAATCCCCTCAGAGATTTCTATACTCTTGAATCCATTCACTTGCCCTTGAAATCAAAGAGAAGTGGTAACACTAGAAGAAAGGTGTATCACAGCTTCTTAAGAAGTAGAAACATATAAAATTCTCAAGAGAGCTTCTAATGCCAGTCCATTTATTATTTCATTATTGTGAAGTTGGATTTCAATTATGCAATATAATGTCAGCAATTTTCTTAATTGATATTAATATTGCACTTAAATTTAAGACAGGATTTAAAATTGTACTTTTTGTGAGGACATTGACTTTCATTAATTGTAACTTAGATGGCACTTTTGTTTGTTTCGTGGTAAGTGGTATTACATCTTTCTTTGAAAAATGAATAGGTTTTATTTAAGCAGGTCATGTCTGTCTTGAATAGAAATGCTATATTGAGAAAGTCCAAATACATTCCACATATTGCGTTTTGATTGAGGCTAACTGGATTTCCAATACCCAGAATCTTATATAATAATGTTTCATAATATATGAGTTACAGGCCCAAATTATAATGTATTTCTTTCGAGACTGTTATTTTTACATCCATACAGCTACTCAGAAAGCTGCTCAATATATTTGGGTTTTCCAAATCAATATTAAAAATACATAATCCCAGGTACAAAATACAGTAATCCTATTTTTATGATCATCACAAATTATTTAGTATAGCATTTAGTAGTAGAATTATGGGGTATCATATTATGTCCTACCAAATGAGTTTTATTATAATGAGAATTTTTTCAGGTCTTAACAGTTATTGGAATTTTTCCACAGCCATTAAAATTGAGTAGGTCAAAATTGTTGAAAGTAAATCAGGGATCGGGACAAGATGGAGGCAGAGTAAGGACACCAAGAGGAGCCTGTCTCTAAATTGTCTCGGGTGCTCCAAACTGAACAGCCATACAAATCCCACACAACTTCCGTGTGGACAGTAACATTTAAGAATACATAGAAGCCCATAGATTAATACCCAGACTGAAAAAGGGGGGCGACTAACCATAGACGGGAGAACAATAGCCCCGTCCCGGATCGGGTCGCTAGACCAGCAGGATACCTCAGAAGATCTGGAAAAATTGTATAACCAGCAACCTGAGGCCTTTTTCACAGACATCAGAATCACCAACCACAAAATCCGACAGCCCCAGGACAAAAGGATGGAGAAGGAAGATTGCCATCCACCTACATCGTAATCCACAGGTCCTGCACACATGCGGCAGGAGAGGTGAGTGCTGTAGCCACACAGAATAACTGAAAAGAGCCCCCCCCCTGAAAAAAAGAGAGGGTGGGGACACAAACAGTCTGTGGCTGTAGCCACACAAGAAAATCTGAGGAATAGAGCAGGTCTGAAAGCTCCAGACTAACACAGCACTCTCTGGGGAGCGCGGCATCCCCGCCTCCGCATAGGACACCCCAGAGGGACTCGGCAGCAAGCAGAAGCGGGAAGCTGAAAACATCAGCGCTTCCCACCTGCAACCCAGAAAACCCAGGAAGGTTTCGCCCCCAAACGGGAAGAAAGGGCCGGCATTGCCGCCCAGCACCCAGGCGGAGAGAAAGAGGGGCACCAGTGGTAGAGAGCCACGGCCTTCCCCCCTCCCACTCAGTACCCTGCCACAGGGAGCAGCCACCTAAACAGACAGACCCAAAGGGACTCGGGATCGGGATGCCAGAGCTCCCCGCCTGAGCCAAAGTGGAGAGAAAAGTGGGTCGTGTGCGGGCTGCAGAGCATGCTTCCACATCTGCGCTGGGGATAGCCCTGGTGGGACCCCACTGGTGGAAGCAGAAAGCCCCAGCGCCCAGGCATACAACCCGGAAAGCCTGGAAAGGTGTCATCCCAAATGGGAAGAGAGGACTGGCCTTACTGCCCAGCACCCAGGCGAAGGGAACGAGGGGCACCTGCAGTAGGGAGCCACGGCCTTCCCCCTCCCACTCAGTACCCTGCCGCAGGGTGCAGCCACCTAAACAGACAGACCCAAAGGGACTCGAGATCGGGACACCAGAGCTCCCCGCCTGAGCTAAAGTGGAGAGAAAAGTGGGTCGCGTGCGGGCTGCAGAGCACGCATCCACATCTGCGCCGGGGATAGCCCCAGAGGGACACCACTGGCAGAAGCTGAAAGCCCCAGGTCCAGGCCTACAACCCAGAAAGCCCGGGGAAGTCCTGCTGTAAAGGGGAGGGGTGCGCCGGTGTGCCACTGGCCTGCACCCAGCTGCAGGGGGTCCCCACCCAAACAGACAGGCCCAAGGGGACTTGGGAACTGGACTCCAGAGTTCCCCGCTTGAACTAAAGCAGAGAGAAAAGTGGGTCGCGCGCGGGCTGTAGAGCACGGGCTGTAGAGCTAGCTTCCCCGCCTGTGCCAGGGACAGCCCTGAAGGGACTCAGCGACAAGCAGAGAGGAGACAAACAGGTCCACAGACCTGGACACCTGGATCTCATCAACAACTCCATTGCAGCAGACAGAAGGGAACCTAGAGTAATTGCAACCCAGTACCAACAATCTACTGGCAGAACAACAGTGGAGTGATAGGGGACACAGATATTGAAGAACATATTGATAAACACACAATAGAGAGCTAAGAATAACCACACAGGAGAGACTAACCACCTTCAAGACACACCTAGCAATAAATATCTACATCCAGAAGAGGTGACTATACAGGGAGAGTGACTAGGCACAGGAAACTTACAGACTAAGAGAGAGATACCAAAGGCAACAAAGATATAAACTTAAGAAACCTGAAATCATGGGGAGGAGGAACAACAAAGAAACAATGAGCCCCCACAACTCCACAATAATAGAACCCATTACCACAGAAATGCAGGGATTGCCAGAAGGATAATTCAGAACTTTAGTAATAGAAATGATACAGCATTCCCGAAAAGAATTCAGAGAGAGCTTGAAGCAAATGAAGGATCAAATAAGCAAAGAATCTGACACCCAAAACAGAAATCAAATAGAGGCTTTGAAGGAAGTGAAGGATGCAATAATTGAAATGAAAGCATCAATACAAACTATTAACAATAGACTAGAACACATGGAAAATAGAATTTCACTCTTAGAAGACGACTACTCCAAAAGTGAACGCATCGTACATAATATAGAAAAAACAATTCGACAGCATGAATTGGACATTGAAGAGATCTCAGCCAACTTGAAAAGAGCAAACCTAAGAATAATATGCATAGAAGAGGGAATAGAAGCTGAAACCAGAGGAATAAACAATCTTTTCAGAGAGGTAATATTGGAAAATTTCCCAAACATAGAAAGGGAGGTCAACACCCAGGTACAAGAAACATATAGAACTCTGAACAGACAAGATCAGAGAAGAGGTTCACCACGATACATAATAGTCAAATTGACTAACGTAGAGGCCAAGGAGAGAATTTTAAAGGCAACCAGAGAAAAAACCCAAGTAACATACAGAGGCAAAACAATAAGAATCACCCCTGACCTTCCAAACCATGTCATGAAAGCCAGGAGGGCCTGCGGCGACATATTCCAAACTCTGAGAGAAAACAACTTCCAACCAAGATTTACCTATCCAGCAAAGATATCTATAAAGTTGATGGGGAAATAAAAACCTTCCATGACAAACAGAAGCTGAAAGAATTTATGTCTGCCAAACCAACATTAGAAAAAGTATTCAAAGAGATTAACTATAAAGAAGAGACAATGAATAAATGCCAGAACCAAAGAAACAATAATTCCCATCAAACAGCCAACTAAGAAAAGGGGGGAAACACTACCTCAAACAGAAGTCAAAACTCAAAATGTTAGGAATTAAGAATCATCTCTCAATAACCACTCTGAATATAAATGGACTCAATTCCCCAATCAAAAGACATAAGGTGGCAAAATGGATCAAAAATCTCAATCCATCTATATGCTGCTTACAAGAAACATACCTTACAAGTAAAGACACTCACAAACTAAAAGTAAAAGGCTGGAGCAAGGTAATCCACACCAGTGAAACACGAAGACAAGCAGGAGTAGCAACTATGATATCAGACAAATTAGATTTCAAGCCTAAACTTATCAGAAGAGACAAAGAAGGTCACTTTTTACTAGTAAAAGGAACAATCCAACAAGAGGATATAACGATAGTCAATATTTATGCCCCAAATATAGGTGCGACCACTTTCATAAAACAAATTCTTCATGACTTTAAGTCACACATAGATCCCAATACAATAATATTGGGAGACTTCAACACTCCTCTCACACCACTCGACTGATCTTCAAGACTAAGGGTCAGTAAAGATGCCTCAGACCTAAGGAACACCATAGGTCAAATAGACCTACTAGACACATACAGAATATTTCACCCAACTACAGCTGAATTCACATTTTTTTTCACTGCTCATGGAACCTTCTCTAAAATAGACCATATGCTAGGCCACAAAGCAAGTACTAGCAAATTCAAGAAATGTGACATAATCCCTTGCGTATTTTCAGACCATAATGGAATGAAACTAGAAATCAACTATAAGAAGAAACAGGGAAATTTCATAAACACGTGGAGACTGAACACCACACTGCTGAATGAAGAATGGGTCAAAGAGGAAATAAGGGAGTAAATAAGGAAATTCCTAGAAACAAACGAAAATGGGGAAACAACATACCAAAATCTCTGGGACACATTGAAAGCAGTATTAAGAGGAAAATTCATAGCACTGAGTGCTCACATAAGTAGATATGAAAAGCATCAAATAAACAACCTAATGACACACCTCAAAGCCCTTGAAAAGCAGGAACAGTCTAACCCCAAAGCCAGTACAAGACAGGAAATTATTAAACTTAGAGCAGAAATCAATGAAGTGGAGAATAAAAAAACAATACACAAAATCAACAAAACCAAAAGCTGGTTTCTTGAAAAAATACACAAGATAGATAAACCACTAGCCAACCTAACCAAAAGAAAAAGAGAATTAACCCAAATTACCAAAATAAGACATGAAAAAGGAGATATCACAACTGACAGTGTGAAAATACAGAGGATTATCAGAAACTACTTTGAAAAGATATACTCAAACAGAATGGAAAACCTTGAAGAAATTGGCAAGTTCTTAGACACATACAACCCCCCATAATTGAATCAAGAAGATATAGAAAAATTAAATTAACCAATAACAATCAAAGAGATTGAAGCAGAAATAAAGAGCTTACCATCAAAGAAAAGCCCAGGTCCAGATGGTCTCCCAGGTGAATTCTATAAAACCTTTATAGAAGAGCTAATCCCAATATTTCTCAATTTATTCCATGAAATAGAAAGAAACGGGACTCTCCCAAATACATTCTATGAAGCCAATATCACATTAATACCAAAACCAAATAGAGACAGCTCAAGGAAA
>PVJS01003418.1:0-67237 GCA_004027185.1 Glis glis | reverse complement strand
TTTATCATCCTAGAGCACATAAGTGTCAAATTATTAAATATACATATACATAAATATGTGGCATATTGTATTATAGTCTTTAGATGGGAAAGATATTTTAAGAGTCGGATAAGTATAATTATCTCCCTCATTTCACGAGTGGGGGTTGAGTCCCTGAAACATCTTCCCTCGGGTGCTCTCTTCCCAGCTGAGAGGTGGTGCAGAGCAGTAGGGGAAGTCCAGATGGTACCAGGTCACACTCGCCTCCGATTGTGCCCCCTCCTCCTGACGGAGGGCACGGGAAGGCATCTGATGCAGCTAGAAGCAGAGAAAGAAAGCGAAGCCAGGATCAATGGCCATATCCCAAGTCTGGTACCATCAGGGGCAGTTTTTCAAGGTCACTGTTTCCAGAGAGCATTTGCCTTCCACATTACCTGTCAGTATGGGAGAAAAAGAAATTGGCCCAATTTTCTGCGGATCATGATTGGCATGGCTGCTTAAATTGGCAGCTTCCAGGGAAAATACATGTGGGCACGCGCCCTAAAATATTCCCAGATCGGAGATTTTACTTCCATCCTAACAAATGTGTGCCCTAAACACACCTGGCTGACATGAATTTTCATATAACAGTGCTTTGGGATAAATTATTTACTGCATGGTATAATTAGAAAACTTACCCATTTGCTTGGCAATAAGATGGGAAAGAAAGGAGATTACATGCTTTAGAAAACGTGAGAATCTACTACCAAATGTTAGTGAGCTATTTTTTTAATCCACTAAGATTCAATAGATACTGATTAGAGCAAAAAATGCTAGTGAATTTTGGGATTTACTCTAAGATCATTTTGTAGTTGTTGTTAGAAGTAATTATACTAGTGTTCAAAGTAAGCTTTATCTAATTATTCTGTAGGCTTTCAAAACTCCATCTTCATAGCTTTCTACCTCATTTCTTTTTTGCCAGGTTCATACTCGATTCCTTAAACCTTTTTCCTCTATCTTGTACTTTCCATCTGTTATCATCTTTGTCTAATATATTAACTATTAAAAATATTTATAAGTACTTGGGAGGCAGAGACCGGAGGATCCAGGTTCGCGGCCAGCCTCAGCTACTTAGTGAGGCCCTCCGCAACGTCGTGAGACCCTGTTTCAAAATAAACAGTGAAAAAATAGGGCCGGGGGTGTAGCTCAAAGATAGAATGCCCCTGGGTTCGATCCCCAGTACCGCAAAAAAAAAAAAAAAAAAATCCTCACATTCCTTTCCTCTCCTTTCTCTGGCTTTTGTTTGAAACATGCTTTCTTTTTTTCTAATTACAAATATCACTGTACATTTCATTAAGACAGAGGCCAGTCTCCTTACTATTTATTCTCTCATTTGGAGCACAGAAATAATATAAAATTTTGTTAGTTTCTTAGGTTTGTCCTCCTACAAAAGTCTATTTAGTCAGAACTGAGTTTTTAGTGTTAAATGTTAATACTCTCTTGCCGGGTATGGTGGTGCTTGCCTATAATCCCAGTACTTGGGAGGCTGAGACAGAAGGATTGCTGGTTTGAGGCCAGCCTCAGCAACTTAGCGAGGCCAGTGTCAGCAAATTAGCAAGACTCTGTCTCAAAATAAAAAATAAACAGGGCTGGGGGTGTAGCTCAGAGGTAGAATGCCCCTGGGTTCAATCCCCAGTACCAAAATAACAATAATAAAAAAATTAAAATAATAATAATAATACTCTCTATAGTTTAGTACTACTTTAACAAATTGGGTAGTCCCTGCTGCTAGACCTGTACTCATCTGAACGGAGCTTTGACACAAAATGAATATTATCTTGCATCTATCTTGCAGATCTAATTGGCTCACCTGTTAAGTATAAGCTTGACCATAACATGTTGCTTCCTGAATATGAAGCTAACAACATTTTTCCAAGAGCCAATTAAGATTATTAAAAACTTTACCAAAAAATCCAAAATATCAAAATGTTCTCTGAACTAACCTTTCTTTGGCACCTGCCCAGACCAGTCATGACAGGACTTCTTCCAAAGCATCCGTGAGAGGCTCCAATAGCAAAGTCGAGTTCTTTAGAACCCCGGGCCCAACTGTTAGGTTGTGTGTAGGAGTCAGTAAAAATCTGCTGGGAAATATTCAATGCAACCCTTAGTGTAGTCTTGTTCTTACTGGAGAGAAACCAAGATTAGTTTTTCCACATGCTAACTGTAAAATTGATCAGTTAAGCACTTTGACAGCTAGAGGCCAGGGCCCCGGAGGAGGTCATAACAAAGAACCAAGGGCAAGGCACGCCCCCTTCTCATCTTTTTTGGGGGGTGGGTAGGGAGGTGGTACTGGAAATTGAACCCAAGGGCATTCTAGCTCCAAGCTCCCAGCTCCCAGCCCCATTTACTTGTTTGTTTGTTTGTTTGTTTGTTTGTTTGTTTGGAATAGGATCTTGATAAGTTGCTGAGGCTGACTTCATTTATTTATTTATTTATTTATTTATTTACTTACTTATTTGAAACAGGGTCAAAAGCCGGGCGTGGGGGCACATGCTTGTAATCCCAGTACTTGGGAGGCTGAGACAGGAGGATCACAGGTTCGCGGCCAGCCTCAGCTACTTAGTGAGGCCTTCTGCAACTTAGTGAGACCCTGTTTCAAAATGAAGAATAAAAAACAGGGCTGGGTGTATAGCTCAGAGGTAGAATGCCCCTGGGTTCAATCCCCAGTGCCGGAAAAAAAAAAGAAACAGGGTCCTGCTAAGTTGCTGAGGCCAACCTTGGAGCCTGTGATCCTCCTGTCTCAACCTCCCAAGTACTGGAATTACAGGCATGCGCCACCATGCCCTCTTCCAAGCTCTTTTTGATGTCAAATTGCCATCAGCTAGACTAAAATGACACATAAAGATAAGAAGGGAGCAGGCATGGTGGGTGCACACCTGTAATCCCAGTACTTAGGAGGCTGAGACAGGAGGATCACAGGTTCAAGGTCAGCCTCAGCAATGTAGTGATACTCTCAGCAACTGAGCAAGACCCTGTTTAAAAAATAAAAAATCAAAAGGGCTGGGGGTGTATCTTGGAGGTAGAATGCTCCTGGGTTCAAAACCTAGAAAAAAGAAAAAGGAGAGAAGGGTGTCTAGGTGTGATGGCACATGCCTGTAATCCCAGGATTTGGGAGGCTAGGACAGCAGGATTGCAGGTTTAGACCAGCCTTAGCAATTTAGCAAGACCCTCAGCAACATAATGAGACTGTTTCAAACTAAAAAATGAAAAGGGCTTGGGGTATAGCTCGAAGGTAGAATGTTCCTGGGTTCAATTCCCAGTGCCCCCCCCCCAATAAAGATCTTGAGCTGAGGTAGGGGGTTCAGCTCCGGGCACAGTGCCTGCCCAACATGCATGAGGCCCTGGGTTCAATCCCTAGCACCAACAAAAAGAAGAAGGAAGAAGAAGAAGAAAAAAAAGAAGGAGGAGAAGGAGGAGGAGGAGGAGGAGGAGGAGGAGGAGATTTTGAGTTATGTTTTCACTAGCAAGTACTGTTTCTGGGAGTGGATAGAATCTTTCTTCACCGATCGCGAAGCTGTCTCTTTTCTCTTCCCCTTCAGTCTCCTTTCATATGCACTCTCTTAACATGGCCTTACTAGACATGTATGTATTGGATACTGTTTTATATCATGTGTGGCAGTATTTCCCAAATTGCTGCTCCTAGCTGTTACAGGAAAAAGGAATTCTATGCCCATGTATATTTTAGAAATTTGGGAATAAATGGTTTTCTCTACAACAGAATTTCTCCCAAAAATTAATGCACCACTGTGCACTGTGTATGTGCGTGTGTACAGAAAGAGCAAATCCTGGGACATTGTCTTTGAAACATCTCCTAGAAGGGGCTATTTCAGAACACTTCTCTCAGCGAAGCCCTTCAGGCCGCAGCCTGGAATTGGAAGTTACTCTTCAGTGTGGTTCAGCTTGAGGTGGCAACAAGGCCCCACCACATGGTTCCAGGCTCTCATTCTGCAAGTGCCAGGCGTGTGCTGTAGCTGGCATCCACTCTGAACTTTCGGCTGGAGCTAGAGCCCAGTCAGCTTCACCTGCCCTTCTTGATCTCTGGGGAAGTGGTTTTCCATCAGACCTCTAGATCTTCCTTCTATCCCAGGTCTAAATTCCTGAGGATCTATTTACTGTTAACCAATTAGACAACTTACCTGGGTTTAACCCCATAATAGGAAGGCCTCAGAAAGACTTGTCTTTTAACTACAAGAGCCCTTGATCAAATCTTATGAGCCACCCCTATTTTTAGTCCTCTCCAAGTCCTAAACTTCTCTCTTCTGCTCTTCTAAGATGAACCAGCTCCTCAGTCTAAACCCTATTCTCTCCAACAAACTTCCCTGCTGTTCCACATCCCAACAGCATCCCTGGGGCTTTTTATACAGTTTCCTTTTCACTTTGAGAAGCAATCTACATGCTGTTTTGAAATTCTGGCATTTAATTTTACTGCAGAGAAGTCTGAGGCCAACCTGAATTTACCCCCTTTAAAAATAATTTGTTTTTCTGTCTGGATTCTCAAAAAAAAATGTTTGTCCTTAAGATTTGGAAACTTAGCCATGATACGTCCGTGTGAATCATGCTGTCATCGTGAGAGATGATGTTCTTTGTTCTCAGGCTCTCGGGGATTTTCTGTTCCATATTCATAGGGATCACACCATGTCTTTAGATCTGGCTCACAGATGACAAGCACATCTACAAGCAGAATCCAATGCGATAAATTAGTCTTCCCTTCACAACTGTGATTTGAGTTCTGAGTGTTGCTTTGAATGTGTTGTGCTGCAGGGATAGCTGTACTGGTCTGGAGGGCAGCCCGTACAGGGGATCTGGATTCTGTTCCATTTTTTGAGATCTCATTTGGCTCCTTGTACCAGGGCATGGCCAGCCTTGCTAGCTGATCCCTTTTCTGCCCGTAGTATGACCTGTCGGTGTATTTAGTTGTTTTTGTTTTATTTGGTTTTCTTTTTGTGGTACCGGTGATGGAACCCAGGGGCATTCTACCTCTGAGCTACAATCCCAGCCCTATTTTATTATTTTATTTTGAAACAGGGTCTCCCTAAGTCATTGAGGACCTCTCTAACTTTCTGAGGCTGACCTGGAACCTTCAATCCCCCTGTCTCAGCCTCCCAAGTACTAGGACTATAGACATACACCACCACACCCTTATAGCTTTTATGTCTGTGGATTTCCCTTGACCTTCCCCAGGATGAGCCCACTCCCTCTAACCTTGGAGTATATTAGAATTCACAGTTTGTTCTAGAATCACCATCTTCTCCCCAGTAATGCTTCTGGGCCTGGAAAACATGTGAGGAGCTTAGCTTGCCTGCTCTGGCACCAGAACCTGTTTCTTCGCCTTATCCAACCCTTTTTACAGTTTATCCATGAGTTGATTTATCTTTTTTGTAAGGTGGCTGCTAGTGAGTTTTGAATAATGTTTATCTTGCTTTCAATTTCACTATTTTTATTTGGGAATTGGAGGAGAGACATTCTGTAAGTTTCCTCCATCATTATTGAATGCTAGCTAAGTACTTTGGTTATAATCTAGGAAACAGCAACATTTTCAAAAGGAAATCCACCCCTTCCCAAAGCAGGCAGAGAGATGGTGGAGAGGAAACATCAACAGAGAGCCTGATGCTCCTTATTTCATGCCGACTATGCTCACTGGTCAAGGGCACTCAGACGACCTCCCCAAGCCCTCCTGAGTCTCCTACTCTGAGGAGTCTGTGGGTACAACCAAAGTGGAGTGGGGGGAACCCAGCTACCTGGTGGGGCTGAAGTCCTGACCTGGCGATACAGTCTGACCTCAGCTAGCCTGAAAAGGCCCTGGCAGCAGTCCCAGATTAAATTTTTATCAGCCAATCAGCTTATACTTTGAGCAGGGGGCTAGTAGAATACTGGGGCTGGGTGGGTGGCACACACCTGTAATCCCAGCTACTCAAAAGGTTGAGGCAGCAGGATCATGAGTTTGAGGGCAGCAGCCTCAGCAACTAAGTGAGACCCCAACTCAAAAGAAAAAGAGAAAAGAATAGAGAAGAAAAAAGAAAAGAGAAAGAATACTGGATGAGAGAGTGAAACAAAATAGGAGGGGGTCGCCAGGGCAGCCGGCCTATGGAGGCAAATTGCTTGTCTTCAGAGCCCACGCCATTTTCCTGTTAAAATGTCCCCTGGAAGCCAAGTACAGTGGCACATGCTTGTAATCCCAGCAACTCTGGAGGCTGAGGCAGGAAGGTCTCAAGTTCAAGTCTAGCTTTGACAACTTGGTGAGACCCTGTCTCAAAAAATAAAAAGGGCTGGAGATGCAACTCAGTGGTAAAGCCCCCTGGATTCAATCCCCAGTGCTCAGGAAAAATAAGAATTCCCTGGTGTATTTAGGTTCTTAGTACCTTGCTTGGTACTCCATTTGACCTTCAAAACTCTTTCTGCACTGACATCAGCTGTTCTTTTAATATTAATTTCTTAGCTCAAGGATAGTCCACACCTGTCAATTAATTTATCCAGAAAAGTTTCCTTATAGAGAGAGATCCCCACCATGCTTGTAAGAGAGACTGTCCCTTTTCTCAGTTATGATAATAAAAATTGCTGTAAAATATAGTTTAAATTGGGCACCGTGGTGCAAGCCTATAATCCCAGTATTTGGGAGGTTGAGACAAGAGGATTGCAGGTTTGAGGCTAGCAGCACAGTAACTTAACAAGACCCTGTTTCAAAAATAAAAATAGGGCTGGGGGTCTAGCTCAGAAGTATAGTGCCCCTGGGTTCAATCCCCAGTACCTCAATAAACAAAAAGCAAACATAAAAACATGTAGTTAGGACAACATGCCATTGATTTGCCCAACTGTCAGGACTTTTCCTGTATTCAAGAGGCTAAAATTAATATAGTTTAATCAGCTTAAAAGATACATGGCAATGGGACCTAAATAATTGGTGTATCAACTTCAGTAGCATTTGTACAATATCAATATTATGACCCTTTATAACCTCAAATAAATGGCTTTACAATGGCTGAATTACCCTCAAAATGTGAAATGTATTATGAGATGTTTTTAGTACATACCAAATTTGAGTGAACACATAATTCCTAAATTACTAAAATGCTAAAAGCATTAAAATGAAATTACAACTTGCTTAAGAAAGGAAAATTGAAAAGAATGTTTAATAATCAAATACAAATGCATATGAGTCTAATAACAAAATACAAAAGCTCCTCCTGATTTACTTTCAATTGCTCTTACACAAGTCAAATAAAAAAACTAGCTAGGAATATTGGATGAAGATACATCTTATGATTTAGTCTGCTTACTGACCAGCTGATGCTTCGCTTCATGCAATATGCTAAAATAATTTCTAAGCTAAGTCAAATGAAACTCTTTTTTACAGGGTTAGATTTCTGGAAAGTGTATGTCGCATTAAAGGCTTGTCTTTGCTGTGATTAAAACTGTTTCTGAGATGAGGGATTCACATGCTAAAAGCAAGTCTTTGTGCTTAGGTTTTATTTTTTAATTTTAAAAACAAAATAAAATTGACTTCTGTAACCAAAGTGTAACTCTGGCTGTTGAAAGAACAAAATTATGCCTCAGGCGTGGAACTCCAGCTACCTGTTTTTACAAAAAAATATCTGGGCATTTCCTATCCTGTTAGGGAAGGCACAATCATGAAAATTATGGCCTGGCTCCAAAATCCAGGGGACCACCTAGAACACTAGATCTATTCCTCCAGTAGATGAGAAATAAGGAAGAGAACAATAATCTAAAAGCTGGGGAATTTAACTGCTATCATCACCACTAGTAAATAGATAAGAAACATTTTTTCTCTTCTGTTTAAATTGTCTCCGAAGGAAAAAGATTACACTTCATTCTGTCTGTCATATCAAAGGCAGAGAAAACATCTAGAATGCCCAATAGTGAGAGATGCTATCAAGAAAAAGTAACTGAAGATGCAACATCTGGTTTTAGAAAAAAATATCTGAACCAAAAAACCATATGAGGTTTTTCTTTCCCCAGAAAGGACCTGCACTGTAGAATCAGCTGTTTGTTTTCATGACAACAGCCCGCATCTTGGCAGCTGCAGCTCTGCACACCACAACGTTTTCAGCCCTGGTCCTGACAACTGAGTGTGTGTTTTTAGGGTTAGCAGTTGGTCTCTTGAGGTGAAGAGGGGCACAGAAAATACCCCTCTTGTCACTGTTCTTGGCTTTCTTATAATTATCAGAACAATAAGATGGTTCATCTCATTTTCAAAAGCTGTGTGTCAATATAATTCATATGACCAGGTGCTTATTAAAAAATCCCCCCCCAAAAAAATGGCAAGACAGGTAAGTATCACAGACATCCAAAGCATATTTGAGTATTTGTTCACCATATTCTGGAATAAGAGGTGTTCAACTATTACAGGTGGAGAAGGAAACCTAAATTAGTGCTCAAAAGAATCACCTTTAGTGATTTGTTTTATGATCTTACAGTACTTCCTAATTCTTTTCCAAACTGTCACCTTGAGCTGGGTGTGGTGGCTCATGCCTGTAATTCCAGTACTTGGGAGGCTGAGACAGGAGGATCACAGGTTTGAGGCCAGCCTCAGCAATTTAGCAAGACCATTAGCAACTTAGCACAACCCTGTTTCAAATTTTATAAAAATATTTTAAAAGGCTGGGGGTGTAGCTCAGAGGTAGAATACCTCTGGGGGAAGAAGAAAGAAAGAAGGAAAGAAGGAAGGAAGGAAGAAAGGAAGGAAGGAAGTCACTTTGAAGAAGTTGAGTGTCTTCGTTTATTTAGGATATAGACTGCAGCTTCTCCAGGACTTCTGCTTCTTCCTGCCGTCTAGACTTTAACTTCAGGTTCATCTCAAGTGGATAAGAGAGCCAGTAATACACACACACACACACACACACACACACACACACACACCTATGACCTGCTCCTCAGACATGTTTTAAAAAGTAGTATTCAGAAGAAGGGTAAGGCCAGTCTGTAAGATATATTTCAATTATCCATGTTTCTCTGAATCAGAGGGGATTTTCTGGACCTAATATAAACTATTTAACAAGCAGGAAACCTCCTCTCTTGTAGGAAGAGTGTGTATTTGATTTCTCTAAAACATTCAGTTCTCATAGGGAAAAATTAAGCAACCCAGCCAGAGAGGTGTACAACCATATATTTCTAGATGTCCCACCAGGTCTCTGCCTACCAGTTACAAAATCCTTTCTCCGTAACCCTAAGTGACTGTCTAGTGCATCTCCTGTTTGGGTAGGGGATTACCAGGCAAGGCAGCCTATGCAACTAAACCTAACAAATACCATGTCATCACCACCACCCCAAACAGCAATCTCCCCATTTTCTTGCCTTCTTTTCTTTCTCATTTTCTAAGCTGTGATTCTTTTCAAATAATCCGGTTCCTTTCCATTCCTTCTACTATCATCACAAATCTCATTTCTTTTGGGTCAGTGAAACCCACAGAAAATGCTGGGCTTAAGCCAGGCGTGGTGGCGCACACTTGTAATCCCAGTACTTTGGGAGGCGGAGACCAGAGGATCCGGGTTCGCGGCCAGCCTCAGCTCTCTCTCTCTCTCTCTCTCTCTCTGTCTGTCTCTGTCTCTGTCTCTGTCTCTCTGTCTCTCTCTGTCTCTCTCTCTCTCTCTCTCTCTCTCTACTTAGTGAGGCCCTCCGCAACTTCGTGAGACCCGGTTTCAAAATAAAGTATAAAAAATAGGGCCAGGGGTGTAGCGCGGAGGTAGAACGCCCCTGCGTTCAATCCCCGGTACCGCAAAAAAAAGAAAATGCTGGGCTTTATGAAGATATGAAGAATAGACAGGATGCTGAATTTTACACTAAGAAAACACAGAAAATTACAAAAGTTAATGTGATTTGGAAATAGAAAAGCTAAGGTAGGAAATTCAAAAGCTATGTTACTGTGCTCCTTAAAATCAGAATACAGTCAATTCCACACAACATCCCATATTTCACAGAAAAATCTCATGCTCTGTGCAGATCAATGAGTGAGCAAGGGGCTTGATGTCTCTGGGTGACTTCTGGCTTCTACCTCCTGCTTCTTCTAACCTGGATGTGTTTGGGGGTTGTCTCCATGTTCGTGTGCTATACTGCAAGAACCCAATCAAGGACTCCACCATGTTCCTTAATTGTCACTGCAAGTTACTTATTGAAGGCGATTGTTTGCAGGACAGATTTCACTAAGGTTTCTGGAGTCAGAGGACTTTCCATTACATCAAGGCTAGAGGTTTGAAATGGAATATTGGCACACTGTTCTTCAAGGGCAGCTAATTATTTTGCAACTCAGTCTCCTGCCTATCCCTTTGGCTCAGGCTCTCATTTCTCTGATCCATCCTTCTCAATGGCAAAGAAAAAATAAAAACACCCTTTCCATTGTCTTATTCAGAGTAATTTAGCTACCTTCAACCCAAACCCTCAAACTCCACATTGTCTTCCTTTGTATAAACAGAAGTTTCTTATTCAAAGGTCTCTGTCCCCGGGAGGAGCAGGTGGGAAGAGATGGCTGGGGGAAGTGGTTTTACTTTACTTTGCTATTGATAGTCATTATATTACTAAAAATGAACTGCTAATGAACAGAATATGTTCAGGAGAATTTCATCCATCCCAACACAAGTACAGGGACTGAACTGTCCAAAATTGATGTGACAAGTGGTTTTGTCTTTTTGTCTATTTTCAGTGCCTAATAACTAGAGACCCTTCAAAAATAAGAATGCTGATAACTGGGTCAACCAGACCTAGGATTTTTAAATTTTCAGGTTCTTCCCTGAGTTAAAATCTGACAAGGATGCTCCAGGCAACCCCTGTCTCTTCCATGTCTTCCTGATTAGTGTGAACACTAAAGGGGTCTCTAAGGAGAATGGTGGCCAACATGGATACAGGTTCTGATGAACTGTGCATGTGTCATGTATTCCAAAGGAGCAAGAATACATCAAAATTGAACCTTGGTCTTTCAAAGACTCTCAAACTTTAAATTGCATAAGAATGTCCCCCAAATTCCTGGTTCAACAGTTCTGGAGCAAAATTGGAATAGTCGTCAAGCTCCATCTGCTACTTCTAATGCAGATTGTTCCTGGACCACATTGACACATACAGTGCAAGAACAAAGGTGAGGGGCTGGGGAGAGGAAGGGCTTGGAAGCCATGGATATTTTTCTTAACCCAAAAGAAATGACAAAATAACACTGAGACAGGGTACTAGAAGTTCGCAATCACTTCAGAATGTGCCAATGAGTGAGGAATCTTTTTAAGCAAGCATTCAGTGTTCTATGCTTGGTTTTCAACATTTGCTTAGTGAGGGAAAGTGCAAAGGTGCTCTTCAAATATCTAACACCTGGGGTGGCACCACTTTGACCACTGCCAGTGGCCGAACTCCTGCGAGTCTTTTGCTCAGGGGTGTCTGGAACCTTGAGAAGGCTGCAGCCTTTTCACTACTATTTTTAACTACTACAGTTTAAACAACCGGTGGCTAAATTGTACACTCTACCAGACTGTTAGCCTGGGAAAGTGGAGTAGCGTGCAACCCACAGACCACCTGAAATCAAGGACTCTCCCCGTCTTTTCCCTCTTCTTTTTTTCTGTTCCCAATTCCCTTTCATTTTCATTTCTTTTCTCCCTCATCTGCCCTGCAGTAGCCTTTTGCTCTGCACAGTTTTTCCTATGGCTCACATAATTACTATTCATTAAATTTGGAAAAAAAACATATTTTGCATCACTGGTAGTATTCAAGGTTAAAAAAATGGAAGTGCTAAGATAAATAGGATTTGAAAATCTGAATAACTGTGTATCACTGTAAGAGCCGGGGCTATGTTGATAGAGGTGGGGCTATCCCAGTGGAAACCCTCAGTCCTGCCCAAGATAACTCCACTTGTCCCTTTGGGAGGTCTCATGCTTGGCGATAGCTCTTCCCACCCACCCAAGCGACCAGGAGGGCTAAGCGATGAGAAGAAATAAATGCACTGGGTATTTTTATGCATCAAATCTGATCAGTGCCCCAGTTAGACTTGCTTAGTTATCTCACTGCCTAGATCTCAACTCACCATCCAATAACAACGTCCATCTCACTCTTCAATAGTTTTTAGTGTATCCACAATCTAATCTTTAAAATAGGCCTATGTTCATATAGAACTTAAAAGAAATCAGGCCACTGCAAAAAAAAAAATAAGCCAGACCATATTCCTAAAATAAAGGGTACTTTTCTTTATAATGATTTTTAATTGAATCTTCAAAGATAGGCAAGTTTGAAGAAAGCACTCGTATGTTTTAATGCCATAGACAGATCCCTGTGTTTGTGAGCCTAATGATAAAAGGAGAGATTGAATGTGGCACTGAATTTAAAAAAAAAACTTTTTTCAAGCTTGTCACTGTGTTTTTGTAAACTGGAAACTTCTTTTAAGCTTGCTGTGAAGTTGATAACAGATCTTACAGACAGCACTGTGAATACTTAGTGATCTAGAAGAAGTGAGGGGTATTACAAAGATAAGAGCGCATTTTTCTTTTCATTTGGAAAAAATGCATGAGCTTTCACAATCGTTTTTCCATCAGGGAGAGTTAGGAGAGTAGAAGCTTTGTTGCTAGAGGGACCTGGCTTCCAGTGCAGGCTGTGCTCTTACCGTGGGTCCCCAGGGCAGGCTCTTCCTTCCCTCCTTAAGCCTCAGTTTTCTCATCTGTCAATGGAGATAAGTATTGTATAGGGTTATTGTGATGGCAAATAAGACATGTAAAAAAAAAAGTCCTCAGCACAGTTCCTTGTACATCCTAAAGACTCAAGCCACTGGCAGCAATTTAATTATATTTTAAGGGAGAAAAGGAGAGAAAGTTCCAGCAGAGACCACAATTGGAAAATACATGAACAATAGATGGTAGTCATCAGCAACTGCCTCAGATATCAATCAATACTAGGAAAAACTGCTGTCCAGTTGTTGCAGATGTTAAATCACATTTTGTTTCATTTAATGCAGCACAAAAGATTTCCATTATCATATCAACTTGATCCTCTTTTATATGCAGTATCTTCCCACATATCTCCTGCTGTTTCCTTAGATATCAGTTCTTTACTTGTTGACTTTAGAGCTCTCCATTCTTGGTGTTGCCTTTTTTTTAATTTAAAGTTTTATTTTATTTTTAATTGACAAATAATAATTATATGCATATATGGGGTACAGTGTGATGTTTCCATTACTGTATACAATGTGGAATGATCAAATCAGGCTAATTTGCATATCCACTGCCTCAAATACCTATCATTTCTTTGTGGTAAAAACAGTTAAAAATCCTTTCTTTTAGCTATTTTTATACTTTTATAGGTGCACTGTAATTATACATCATAGTGAAGTTTAAATACACACAAACGTGCCGGGCGTGGTGGCGCACGCTTGTAATCCCAGTACTTTGGGAGGCAGAGACCAGAGGATCCAGGTTCGCGGCCAGCCTCAGTTCTCTCTCTCTCTCTCTCTCTCTTTCTACTTAGTGAGGCCCTCCGCAACTTCGTGAGACCCGGTTTCAAAATAAAGTATAAAAAATAGGGCTGGGGGCGTAGCGCGGAGGTAGAATACCCCTGCGTTCAATCCCCGGTACCGCAAAAAAAAAAGAAAAAAAAATACACACAAACGTGAACACAGGTGTTGGAATGTTTCCCTTCAGGTCCCACCCCACTACCCACTCCACATTGCCTACTCCCACATTGGTGTGATACCTTCACACATGGACACAGCATTACTTGAAGTGATTTCTTCCTCAGTTCTTTTTCTCCTCTCCACCTTCCTCCCTCATCCCCATCTGCTATTCTACTGTCTCTCTCCTCCATTATCTGAAGTCCCTTTGTTTTCCATTTTCTCTCTAGCTTCCACATATGAGAGAAACCATACCACCCTTGACTTTCTGAGACCGACTGACCCTTTTTTTTTTTTTTTTTTTTGCGGTACCGGGGATTGAACCCAGGGGCGTTCTACCTCCGCACTACGCCCCCGGCCCTATTTTTTATGCTTTATTTTGAGACCGGGTCTCACGAAGTTGCGTAGGGCCTCACTAGGTAGAGAGAGAGAGAGAGAGAGAGAGATTACAAGCGTGCGCCACCACGCCCGGCCTGGCTGACCCTTTTTAATGCTTGGAGATTCTTGGTTTGGTGTGCAGGCTTGCTGTGGAGAGCCAATGAGGTTGCCAATTCTGTTCCTGCCGCCGGCTTGGGGGAAGAGCCAGGGTTTCCTGAAGCAAAGGAGGACCAAGTGCGCCGTGGGATGAGGTGCTCCAGGGGCCGGTCCTCAGTGTGGAAGCTCACCTGTCCTCCTGGACATGGCAGCCCGCAGAGCTCTGTTCGGTTTCGCTCACCGAGGGCTCAATCGATGTGCCTCATATTTCTGTTGCGTAGAAGTCAAAGCGCCCAGCTGTTTCTGCTTCATCCCCTCAAGTAACCACCGTGGCCCCTGTTGGCTCCCAGAATTCTCCTTCTCTGAGTGTGGAGCCCTCTTGGGGTGGCTCCCACTTTTATTGCCCTCTCTCTTGTGCTTTTGTTGGGGTTTTCTTTTTGTTTTGATCTGCTCTTTCTTCAAATCTACCTTTTATGGATTCTTCATGGTTTCTGGCCCTCTGTGGGTTTACTTTCTTTTTTCTAATGTGATCATTATTTTTTTTCTTAATCAGTTATATTTTCTATCCTTTCTAGAGGTTGGGGTAAGCAGAGCTTGCTGTAGGATGCAGCTCAGCCTACCATCCTGACGGGGACTTTTAATCAGGTATCTAAAGGAGAAAACATTAGTAGGGCATTTAACTACTGTTAATCATTAACAGCAGAAAAATAATGGGTTATCTTAAAATAAATGTTAGCCAGCAAGGTGTGGTGGCACACACCTGTAATCCCAGTACTTGGGAAGCTGAGACAGGAGGATCACAGGATCGAGGCCAGCCTCAGCAACTTAGTGAGACCGTGTTTTTCAAAATTAAAAATAAAAAGGGCTGGGGGTGTAGGTTGGAGGTAGAATACCCCTGGGTTCAATCCCAGTACAATAATAATAATAATAATAATAATAATAATGTCTAAGGTTTGGGCTTGCACAATGTGAAAAAGAATGAAAAATTCAACCATCGTCCAGTATTGACAGGATATATATGCTAATATAAAATTTGCACCTGGCAACAATAAATAAGATAATCATCCTAAAGAAGTTAATTATTTGTCTGGATTTTTCACTGGAATTATGTTATAGGAAAAGCAATTACTTGGCATAATGAATATCTTCCCTATTCACAGGACTTATAAGATCTAAAGCAAGAACTCTACGAAATGTGGTCCTTAAAGGGCCACATAATTAATTATTTGACATATTAAAAGTTTTATACTCTCAGGAAAAGGATTTTGTTTTAGATTCCATATTTAAGATATAAATACTAACAGCATATAAGATGGGATCAAATTTAACTAAAGTAGGGGTCAAAACTGTTTTTATTTATAACACCTTACATTTAGAGGAAAATATGAATACTTATTGATGTTGAAAGATGTATGCGGGATAGAGATTAATTAATATTTGACAATAAAACACCTATAATTTGTGTACAATTTTCTAATTAATTCAGAACAGGTCATTTATCATCTCTTGCTTTTGAGAGAGCACTTGTTTTAAAACATATATCCTAGCCAGGCTTGGTGTCTCATGCCTGTAATCCCAGTACTTGGGAGGCTGAGAAAGGAGGATTGCAGGTTCGAAGATAGCCTCAGTAAGTAGTGTGAGACTCTCATCAACCTAGCAAGACCCTGTTTCAAAGAAGAAAATAAAATTGTTCTGGGGGTGTAGCTTGGAGGTAGAATGCCCCCAGATTCAATCCCCAGTACCACAAAAAAAATATAAAACATATATCCAACAAGTATTTCTCTATTATACCATTAAAATAAATTTTGAGGGAAAGGATGAATCATCACAAAACATATACACATATTTCAAACTCATATATACATATATACATATACCAAAAAAACTGATGGAAATTACTTCAGCATCTTAAATCAACAAAGAATATTAAAGTATAAGCCCAGGTTTCAATAGCAGGAACATATTTCGTAGCATATTCTGGAAATATGAAGTTAGTTTTTCATTCAAACAGAATAATCATTCAATGTTAAAACTCTTAGGAAATTGTCTTGAGAAGGCAAGAAAGTTAACCTTTCTGTAGCCTGTGTTACTCAGTAAGTTAGGATTTTCATGTCCAAACTCACAAAAATAGCCCATTTACCTTTTTGTTTCAAATTTTCACATTGTAATAACTGTAAACGATTTAAACAGTCAGCAAGAGTATTGATTTTGTTAAGATAAATATACCTCTTTCTAGAAGAAAACACATCAAACATTTTTTGGTTAGATAATTGAATTGCTTATTGTTTTACAATTTTTTTATCCTAAGTGCAATATTGCAAAACATTTTGTACTTCGTTGATAAGTTGATTAAATTATAATTCACCTCAAAACTTTGACCACTATCTGCTGCAGATAGTTTTTCTGAAAAATATCACATTTTCAGATATGACCACAAAATTAATCTAGAAAATCAGTTTTTAATAATTTACTATTCTTTCTAAAGACAAAAAATTGCCTTTTCTTCTAAGGTATTAAGTAGGACCAGGTTTGCTATGAGATGGAGTAAATTTTCATCACCTCAAAATATCTTACCTGATACTTATTGTACAATTCCTTTTTTATCCATCATT
Organism: Glis glis; assembly: GCA_004027185.1. Taxonomy (NCBI): domain Eukaryota; kingdom Metazoa; phylum Chordata; class Mammalia; order Rodentia; family Gliridae; genus Glis; species Glis glis. The sequence continues at coordinate 50,551 of PVJS01003418.1, read as the reverse complement.
CCTCAAAGTAGCATTTCTCCCAGTGTAGCCTGTGGACTATCTTCACCAGAGTGAGCTTAGGCACTTTTTAAAAACTAGAGTTCCCTCAGTACTACCTCAGCAACTTAGCGAGGTGCTCTGCAACTTAGCAAGACCCTGCTTCAAAATGAAAAAGTTAAATAGGGCTGGGGGTGTAGCTCAGAGGTAGAATGCCCCTGGGTTCAATCCTCAGTACTGCAAAAAAAAAAAAACTAAGATTCCTGCCCCCCACTTCACCCTCACCATAGCCCCTTCCTGATTCAGAATTCCTCACTTTGGGGTATAGATATTTCCACTTTCAATAATTTCCCCCAGTAGATTCCTATGCACACTGACAATTGAAAAACTTTACCTTCCCTGAGCCCTTTTTTAAATAGCAAGTACCTTTCTATTCTTTATAAAGTCAAGAACAGCTTGTTTGGAGCTATTTTAGAAACTTGTTTGCCTTAGGGACACCTTGGATAGAGTAGGAATGGAAAGGTCAAGAAATCAAGGAAAAGGACATACTGTAAGAGCAGCAGTTGCTATGAGTTATTCCAAACATCTTGCTGTGCAGGGCTAGCCTTCGATGCTACGAGCGCTGGCATTTGGCAGTCTCACTGTGTAGAAGATCCCTGGACAACACGCATTCTCCCACAGTGCTGGCAATCAGAGGCAGGTGCCCTCAGGATGGGTCCAACAGGTCCAGTGCATGTCTTGTGCTTGCTTTGATTGTGACTGAAAACACTTTGCCTGCAACCACTCCTGGACAAAGGTCTGAGCGTATCTAAAAAGGGAAATAAGACACCAGTAGGAGATGTAGAGACCTCTAAGGACAAACTTGAGGGTAAACTGGTCAGATTTCATATTTGAGAAGAGTTGTTTTAGTAGCAGTACAAATAATTAGGAGACCAGTAGATGATTTCAGTTACACAAGATAAATATGTTCTAGAGGTCCACCGTATGATACTGTGCCCATAGTTAGCAGTACTCTGTCGTGTACTTGTTGTCAAAAGGGTAGATTTCATGGTAGGTGTTCTTCCACAAGAAAAAATAAGTAGGAAACCAAAAGAAGTAAGTGAGGCAAGAATTTGGACTAGAGAGGTGTCAGTAGAGATGGGAAAAGACAATGGATCTGAGAGACACTTAGAAAATGATGGAATAACCCTGTGGGTAAAAATGAGGAGACATCAATGATGATTCCCAAGATTTTCATTTCAACAATTGGATGGTTACAGGTTTTGAGGGAATGACCAGGATTCAGAGGAGACCATGATTTTTATTTTGAATTTGTTCATTTGGGGGAATCTTTGAGACTCCTTTAAGATGTCAAATAAAGAGAAGAACATTCCAGAGTGCATAGGAGGTTCAGTTGACTCTCTACATTGTTGATACTCCAGCCTACCTCTTGGGACCCAAAGCTTTTCTGAGCTCTTTTAATTTCTATCTGTCTAATAGTCTATTACCTAGATCTGAACTGTCCAATGGAGTATCCAGTAGCCACAGTAGCTACTTAAATTAACTAAACAAAATTTTTAAAAAATTCAGCTCCTTGGTTATCCCAGCCACGTGTTAAATATTTAATAGCTACATGTGGATAGTGGCGATAGCATAGGGCAGCACAGATACTGAGCTTTCCCATCATCCTGGAGCATCCTATCGGATAGCACTGTTTCAATGACCTCCTGCCTTCTCAGTTCCTACATCTCTAAAACCAAATTAACATTTCCTGCAACATCTCATATATTACATTTTTCATAGTGTTAGATGTTTCTATAACTAAACCTCTGTGCATTGTGAGTTCCATGGAAGCAAGGACCATGTCCTACTCATCCCCAGTGTTCCCTCAGGCCCAGCAAAACACCTTTGCACTACTTGTTTGGCAAACGCCGGGCAAATGAATGAGCATATGACTGGCTATGCGTGCCGATAGCTATGCTTCCAGAAATATATGGAAAAATAATTACTTACATGATCTCTTAGATTTATACGACAAAATCATTACAAAAAAATGAAAATCGTAGAGTAATATAGCCTGATTATAAAACAGCATCAGTAAAATGGTTTATCACTCACAAAACTATAACATAAACAGAATAGAAGCAGGAGAGACAGAGAGTAGATGACACCTCCTCGGGTTGCCTTCTGTCCCTATTGCATTCTGTTGTAGCTATGCCAGCATTCAGTGGGAAATACACACACCTTTTGCCATGTCATGGATATAGTAGCAGCAACACCATCTGTAGGTATCGCGACTCTGCTTTCATCTTCAATGTGTTCTATCCCTAAAGAGCCGAGGTAATTGGGCAGATACCACAGTGATGGGGAGAGTTCTGCCCACATAGCCCTCCCAGGCTGGGTCATTCTTCCAGTAGGGACTGCCCTGAGGGTCCTGGTCAATATGCCACCGCACGTGCTCATCGCAGTGTCGCTTCAAGGGGTCCCTTCAAAACACATAAGGATAAGAGGGATGGTCTAGGAATAAGCATTGGTGAAAGGCACTGAGGAACGGGGAGCACATGAAAAGGGAGCAGGACAAAGTAGGTACGGCTCCAGTATGAACACTCATTTCTTCCAGCAGCAGTACAGAGTCTGATGGCATTTATGTGTGTACAAACTAGGAAGAAGGAAATTGCAGGTGATGAGTAATTATTTTGGACCTAGTAAACCTTTGCAGAATGGTATGGCTATATTTACCGACAAACATTAAGCACCAACCTTGTGCTGGGTACTGTGATAGACCCTAGAGATTCAACAAAGCTAAGACAGATGGGTCTCTACTCTCCTGGGGTGTACTTCCTACACCCCATTCATTTATGGATAAATAAATGGGCGCTTGAGCTACCATGTGAAACGTGCTAAAGAGGAATACAAGGTACTGGCAGCTGAGAGACTCAAATAGTGCTGGAGGGATAGGGAGGAGAGGCTTCCTATCAGAAATGATGCCTAAGACGAGACACAAAGGTAGAGTAAGGGAAAACCATGCAAGCAAGAGAAGAGGGGAGAGGAGCAGGGCGGGCAGATGTTCACACGCAGATGCCCAGCTTGGCGGTGCAGTGAAATGAACTTTCCTATATAACTTGGAGTCTTGACAGGACAAGTAGTGAGGCTTGGGAAGGAAAAAGTTGCTAAAAAAATAAACCCCATGTATGTATCCCCTGGCTCCTGGAAATGGAAAAGAAAATTTAGCCTTTTCTTTTTTTTTCTACTCTACCCCAGGTTTCTTGCTCCCACACTAGAATTCAGACCAATCCTGCTACTGATCCAATGAGCAAGCTCAGGAACCAGGTGGTCTAGGTTAGAATTCAAGCTCTGTCCTGAGTAGCTGATAAACATGCGGCAAGTTAAGAATTTGCATCTGTTTCTTCACCTACAAATGAGAACAAGTTATCTTTGTTTTAATACTAGAACAAGGATAACTGCCTGAATAGTTAATAAACATGGGGCAAGTTAAGGATTTGCACCTGTTTCTCCACCTACACAATGAGGACAGTAACACTGCCAACCTCACAAGGTGTTGGGAGATTAAATGAATATTTCCATAAGCAGAACTCTTAGAACAGTGGCACATAGTAGGCACTCTACAAAGGTTATGTGCTGTTATTACTATTATGAGATTTAAAAAAGACTTCTGTTAGCTAGTGTGAGAACAGTATTTACCCACATTTCTGTGGGACACTACATACAAACTATGGTGTGTCCCATCCCACTGAGAGCCAGGGCTGGGAGGGAGATTTTAAAAATTAGGAAATTTTCAATGTGTTCTCCAAGATGATCTGTTCCCCCAAACAAACATTTCCTAAAATTATATGAGAAAATTGTCAGGTACCTATCAGAAAAACTATAGTACTATTTTTAAAGATGGGGGGGGGGCTGCAGCAATAGAATCAATAGTAATTTTCCAGGTAATATTTCTTTAGACTTTTTGAAAATGAATCTCAGTTGTTATCAGAAACATAACAGCAGGACTTCTATTTTTTTTTAATCTTAGTGCAGCTAAAAAAAAAAAACCTAAGCATTGCTCTTTTTTTTTACTTTGTTTGGATATTCTACCACTGATTTTCTTATTTTCTCCCCATGTTCTATCACGGTTTATTCTGATTCTTCTCATTTTGCAATGAAGATATTGAGGATCAGGGATAAGGTGATTGACCCAAAGTTATGCAACTAGTAAAAAATATAGCCCAAATTGAACCCTAGGCCTTTAAAAGTGTGTGTGGGGGGAGTGCTGGGAATGAAGCCCAGAACCTTGCATATGCTAAGCAAGTGTATCACTGCCATGCTATACCCCCAGCCCAACCCTACGCATTTTGTTTATGTTACAATATTTGAGCCTTTAAAAAATCCTCATCCCCCTAATTTTCTTGAAATACCGTAAGGCATACAGTACACACCCAATTTTATTTCTTGTCTGAGGCATACAGTTTTAAAGTTTTAAAAGGAATACTGTCTACTAGGAATTCTGCACAAATATTTATGCTCATAAATGTTACAGAGGGTAAAGGGATGCATATATATTTGGGAAATCCTGGAGTAAGCAAAGTTAAATTGGTTTTTATTTTAAGGCCTTTAGGACATTAATGAGTACTATAAAAAATCAAAGGGAGAGTATGGTTTTCAACAATTTCCAAATCATATTTGACCACAGAACATTTCTTTTTTCTCTCAAAGTATCTCAATAGGAGCCGGGCATGGTGGCGCATGCTTGTAATCCCAGTACTTGGGAGGCGGAGACCGGAGGATCCGGGTTCGCGGCCAGCCTCAGCTACTTAGTGAGGCCCTCCGCAACTTCATGAGACCCGGTTTCAAAATAAAGTCTAAAAAATAGGGCCGGGGGTGTAACTCGGAGGTAGAATGGCCCTGGGTTCAATCCCCGGTACCGCAAAAAAAAAAAGTATCTCAATAGGACCAGTGACCCCAGGAATTAACCTTATGGGAAATGGCATATGAGATAAATGCGGAGTAACAGATAATACTTAAAGTTCAAATTCCCCAGGGAAAAAATTCTGTGCTTGCCAGGAAAGATGTTTTACTGTACAGAGCAGAAACAGCATTAAAAAGGAACTCAAAGTCATTGTTCTAAATCTCGATTTGCTTGAAATGGGGAAGCTGAGAACAACTTTGCAAAAATATGTCACCAGTAAAGTAGGAAGTGGGTATTGTTGCAGCTTCTAACAGCTTCAGCAACTTTGTTGTTCGGAGCCAGAGCTGCAAGGCATTTAATCTCCTAAAGCTCACACACATGCACTTACAACTTCAAGGACATGAGAGACACAGTGAGGAGTGTTGTGTATTTCGATGGTACCTTTTTATATATGTAAAACTTGAAGTTCAAAAGCTTGCAGTAAAGCAATTGCAAAGTTTGAAAAATTCACTGGAAAAAATAGTTTTGCATTCTAAATAACCCCCTAACTCTAGAACAACCCGCAGTTTGAGCACTGCCAGACACAAATGATCTAATTAACTTGCGGTTATTGAATTGGATGGTGCAGTTGAGTTTAATATCAAGAGATTCTGTTCTGAACCCAACTGTATTGACTTCAGGAGCTCTTGGGACAATTAACTTCTTTGACTCTTTTTTCATTTGGAGACCACCCCTAAAGTGCCTTCTAGTGCTAAAGGTCTGTGAATTGGAAGGAACAGGTAGGTGACAGACCTCTTTAGTTTATTAATCCCCCAAGGCAAAAGGGGTCTCCCTGGGTAGCAGGAGCACAGTGATAGCAAAAAGACAGCAACAAAAACAATCAGCTTTGGAGGTTAGCCACAGCCCTCAGGAAACCAGGTAGGTGTGTAGCCTCTCGCCTACAAGGCCATGTGTAATGTTACTAAATTCAAGATGGTCTGAAATAATAAGTATGGGCTGTGAAACCCTGAAAATAGTGACAGCCACCAAAAAGCCATATGCCACCCTTGCTAGGACCTAAGTTCCTGAGACAGGCTACATCTTTCAATGTCAAAAACACCATGCCTACTAAAACAAGGATAACTGCCCCCCACACACACACACGGTGCATAATGGCTGATGTAAACTGTAACTACCCAGTCTCTGGAAGATAGACTGGCCTCTCGCCTTTCCATTTCCACTCCTGCCTCTCAAGATGAAACCTGGTTGTGGTCCTACCCAAGCCTCTCTTGTAGCTGCCTATACCATCTCAATTCAAATGGGCTTAGGAAGCCAAACCAAAGACCAGCACCTGAAAAGACTTGAATCCGAAAATCAGGAAGTCATGTTGCTATTTTGGTTTGACTTGTAACTTTAACAGAAAACCTCATTTTTTAAAAACTCTCATGTTCCAACCTTTGCTTCCTTTCCCATACTTTATGGCTGTTTTGAGAGATAAATAGTGTCTATCACTCTCAACACTGACACTTTTAAAGTAAAGCCACCGGTGATTATTGGTGCCAAATGAAGACTGATCGTACAATCATCCAAAGTTGCAGGTTCTCAAGTGTTTAGTTGTTTTAAAGTTTAGATTTGCTTTTGTTAATGTTGTTGATCATAGAAGCCGCGGTGTGCCTTTCTAAACACACTGCTCTTAGGCAGATAGAAAAAATGACTTGGGATTCTCTGAAGGCCACAGAGGTGAAGAGGCCACTGTGGGCAGCAGGATGAGCTCCCTTAGAAGGGATGCTGCATTCGAAGGCTATCTGTCCCCCACACCTGTCCCTAGAGCACTTCTCGCCTCTGGATCTCATCCACAAACTGAGTTATTCGGTGTTCTGGAATGCCACTGGCATTGTAGGAGACACTATTCCTCATGAGGCAGAGTTCTATTGTTTATTGCAAGGATTTGGGGCTCCTTGACCTTTTGACACTAAAGAGCCAGCAGTGCTTACTACCCAGTGTGATGACTAAAAGCAACTCCTTACCCCTGGAGCCACAAGAATTTGCAAATAGTTCCATAGGAGCTGGTACTGCCCTGTCCCCATTTGAAACCACTAGCAGATGAATTCTAACATTCCTTTCTGTCCAGCATTCTTTAAGAAGTTAGGAGCCTGTGATCTAAAGTCTCTTAGAAACATCCTACACAGCAGAAACCCTGCTTTAAGAAGGCACATACATAGTTGACTCTAGCCGGGCGTGGTGGCACACACTTGTAATCCCAGTACTTGGGAGGTTGAGACTGGAGGATCTGGGTTCGTGGCCAACCTCAGCTATTTAGTGAGGCCCTCTGCAACTTAGTGAGACCCTGTTTCAAAATAAAGAATAAAAATAGGACTGGGAGTGTAGCCTGGTAGTAGAATGCCCCTGGGTTCAATCCCCAGTACCGCAAAAAAAAAAAAGTTGAATCTATGAAGAAATTATAGAGCAAGGATTCCACATACTTTTGCAGCAACTTTTCTCTATAATCCCCAGAAAAAAGCAGCAATTTTCTCCTAATGATACCAGAAGAAGCCCCCAGCTAGCTATAGCCATCAGACACCTGCAGACTCCAGCTCATGTGAGTCACTCCTGTCTCAGAACGGTCAACTCAGTTCAGCCCTGCTCACTCCTTATATCAGGGTCATCAGTCATCCAGCGGGGGTCTTCTCCAAACTCTATCTGGTAGTCATCTAATCCAGTTGCTGTTGTCACATCCCTAGCCCCACCAACTGGGCCCCTTCTTTGAAATTTTCTTGGATTCTCCATAAAGAAGGCTCAGCAGTCAATGTAGGGTCTGCCTGGGTGAATCTCCATTCCGCCTTCTCTTCCTAACCTGCAGCCCTTTCCTTTTCCCTAACTCAGGGACTTGATTAGAAACAATTCCTCTCCCTCCTGGGAAATGAGTTATCTTGTGACCCCTAGAATCATGGCAGTGAGCACATGCAAACACAGCCATCCCTGCTGGAGACCTCAAAGTTCCAGGAACCTGTTTCTTTTTTTTTTTTTTTTTTTTTTTTTTTTTTTTTTTTTTTTTTTTTTTTGTGGTACCGGGGATTGAACCCAGGGGCGTTCTACCTCCGCGCTACACCCCCGGCCCTATTTTTTATCCTTTTTTTGAAACCAGGTCTCACAAAGTTGCAGAGGGCCTCACTAAGTAGCTGAGGCTGGCCACGAATCCTCTGGTCTCAGCCTCCCAAGTACTGGGATTACAAGTGTGTGCCATCACGCCCGGTGGGAACCTGTTTCTGTGTAGGGGAAGGGTTCTGCTGCCTGTTTGTCCTCAGTCCATTAGTTGTTAATTTTCTATTTTGCCTGCATTCTTCTTGATGTAAGAAAACTTACAGAAAGAGGATATTTTATTTTACTCTTTTTGTGGTTTTGAAACAAACTAGAAAGAGAAAGGGAAAGAAGATCTTTTTTTTTTTTTTTTTGGTTTCATGGCATGGTAGAAAGAACTTCAGACTTAAATAAGGAGAATTTTCATCTCAGACCTCATGACTTTAAGCTTTGTGTCTTTGAGTGAGTAATTACACTTACCTAGACCTTGAATTTCTTATCTTTGGTAAGAATAAAGGATGTTGTTGTTTTTTTTTTTTTTTGCGGTACCGGGGATTGAACCCAGGGGCGTTCTACCTCCATGCTACACCCCCAGCCCTATTTTTTATACTGTATTTTGAAACCGGGTCTCATGAAGTTGCGGAGGGCCTCACTAAGTAGAGAGAGAGAGAGAGAGAGAGAGAGAGAGAGAGAAAGAGAGAAAGAGAGCTGAGGCTGGCCGCAAACCCGGATCCTCCGGTCTCTGCCTCCCAAAGTACTGGGATTACAAGCATGTGCCACCACACCCGGCAGAATAAAGGATGTTTTAAGGATTATTCTATATTATATCATCCCTAAGTCTAAGTAATTTTCTCCTTGTGTATTTTAAAATCCTTTGCAAAAGCAAGAAGATGGCTTCATAAAGAATCAACAGAGAGAGAATGGGACTTAGAAGGGACTCCAGACAAAGAAGGAGAAAACTTTAGTTGAGCAAAGAAGGCGACCTAACTGAGGGAGATGGGAGGGGGGAAGAGGGAAATACACTAATGCACACGATGTATATACACACACTTATCGGAGTCAATCACTATGCTGAGCACAGAAAGGAGGAAAGGGGGAGGGAATAGGGTGGGATTTGAGGGAGGGCTAAATGAGCAATGTGTGCATGCATGTTTCTGATACCCTGACACTTATCAAAATGTATAACTACAATGCACCAATAAATGTAATAAATAAAATTTAAAAAGAGAATCAACAGGTTTGAGGGCTGAGAATTTGCGTTTCTAGCAAGTTCTCAGGCGATGCTGATGTTGCTGGTCCTGGGCCCACAATTTAAGAACTGCGGTCCTGTGCTATAATTAAATGGATAAATGCTATCTCCAGGTTGTTTTAAATTATTTTAAGCAGTCTACCTAAATCATGTCTTTTTACCTTAATCTAAACCTTTACCATAGTTAGTAATGCTCCTACAAGCTGGCTTGAGTTTCTTTAAAAGGAGAAGAAAACAAAATCAGTGTTTCTCACAGTGTGGCTCCTGGGGACTTTAAGCAAGGATGCAGACCCCTGACCTCATCCAAGAGCATCTGAATCAAAATCTCTAAGGATGGGTTGCTAGAACCTGTTCATTAAATATTCACGGTATAACGACATGGGAGAGGAGTGTTCTAGGCAGAGAGCAACTGATACGAAGTGCCTTGGGAAGGACAACCATGATGTGATTAAAGAAACAGAAATACCATGGGTGGGTGGAATAACCCAGATGGAGGAGGAACGGCTTAGGATGAGGCAGGAGCTGTAGGTGCCCACCACATTCCATTGATCCTCCAAGGTCAGAGTTTGGAATTTGTAATAGGAAGCCATTGAAATTGGAGCCATTATGAAAAGGAGCATGACCATCTGGTTTGCATTTTAGGATTCTCTTTGCTATGTGGAGTATAAATTGTAGGCAAATAAAAATGAAGCCAAAAGACTGATTAGAAGGCTATTATAATAGTCCAGGGAAGAGATGATGGGCTTGGACCAGGATGTGAAGAGGAGAGGAAAGAACTGGATAAATTTGGAATGTATATTTTGATGTTAAAGGTTAGAATCATTGAGGTGAGATAAAGTGGCTCTATCTTTATGTACAATTGCTAAAGTTGGCTGAGCTGTGTGAAACTAGGGCAGTTTATTTCAATCTTAGGTCTTTGAACATTCTCACAAATCTACAAATTTCCTACACAAATCTTTGAATTATGCTTTCATTCCAGAAACATCTAAAAATGTTAATAAAAAGCATACATTTATACTGTTCTTAAAGTACACTTTTATTTTGCCTCAGTCTAATAAAAAAAGAACAAGGAAAGGCCAAACACTGTCACATGAACTATAAAAGCAAAGATTTCAACCATGCATGGTGGCACACGCCTGTAATTCCAGTACTTAGGAGGCTTAGACAGGAGGATTGCAGGTTCATGACCAGCCTCAGCAACTTAGCAAGACTCTCAGCAACCTAGTGAGACCCTGTTTCAAAATAAAAAATAAAAATGTCTGGGGATGTAGCTCAGAGGTACAATGCCCTTGAGTTCAATCCACAGTACCACCAAAAATAAATAAATAAATAAATGCAAAACAATGACAAAAAATTCAAAATGATTTTAAAAAGAAATATTGTGGGAAAACACAATACTATAGCAATGCCAAACTCTAATATTCCTTATGATGGCACTTTCATTGAAAATAGGATATGAAGATGGGTTTAAGAAGGAAAAACAGGTTTTCTCAACAGGTAAACACATGCTACTAATTGCTATGGTTTATTAACACCCTAAGAAAATGACACTAATACACATTGTTTGACTAACTTTCCCACCACTGAACAATCTGTCATTACGTTCCTTGACTGCCTGTTGCATGTTTTTGACAGGGACTGTTGTTAACTAATGTCATTATCATACCATTATTGTGAAGTTGGATTTCTGTAATTTAGCAGATAAAACCGATGCCTGGAACGACTGAAGGATTATGTTGTTGGAATTGAAACATGACTTAAAACGTCATGAGACAAAGGGTCCGAAAGGACAGGCCTTCAGCAAGCAGACATTGCAGAAGCCTCAGTGGAGGACATTTCGACAGACTGTGAAGGAATGAAGAAAATGCAAATCCTGCATCTCAGCAATTCTACTTTTAGATCTCAATTCTAGAAAACTCCTTCCACGTTTATACAGGGCAGCATATGAGTAGATGCTCAACGGCAGCACTGTTAGGAGTCCATGGGGAAACTACACCATGAACAGTTCCTACCATGGGATACTCTGGCACAGCTATAAAGCATGAGAGAGGCCAAATGGATGCAAAAAAATGTTCAGCATGTACAGCTATGTAGGTTTTTATCAGCTGTGTCTACACATACATGCATGGTTTATAAAATGCATAGAAAAAGTTCTGTAGGAATAAACAACGGTTGCCTCTGGCAAAGTGAAGATAGAGGGCAATCAGAGATCATGGGAAATTCTACTTTATATTGTAAAGCTCATTCCAGGAATGAGTCAAACATGATTTGCGCAACTAGAAATACTTGCTTGTTTTTAAAGAAAGGAAGGGAGGGAGAGAGACTTGCCCAAGACGATCTCCAGCCAGCTCGTCTGCTGCCAGCTCCTACCCTTTCCACTGCAGTGTCCTGCTTCTCTGAGGCTTTTATCATTTCTCTTCTGTGTTGTCTCTTCTTCTATGGCTTTCTCTTCTCTGGGTCTTGATTTTGTGTTCTATCTTTTGACTCAAGAGCCTTCCTTTCTTCCATATAGATGACCTTCCAAAAACAGCAAGGACAATAGTCATTGTCATAGTAGAAGTAACTAACATTTAATTTTTGAACTGAATGCTTTCACTGTAGTTAATCTGCCTACAGAGTGTGCCTCTTTGCAACCACACTGGGTTGTGGTGACTTTATCTCTCTCCCTCTGGAGTCCTGCTGAACGGATTTGCTCTGTCCAGGCATGGCCAGGAAGCTCTGCCTCCTTTGTCAGCCATTCTGGTGCATTATGACTCCTTGCTTGGCCTGACAGGCTACTGTGTCCCTGTCCAAACCTCATAATTTTATTAGGAAGAGTGGCTTCCTGGATGAAACACTGGTCAGACAAGTTCTCTTTATGGGCATTTTCTTTATGGCTTTCCTTTATTTACTTAAAAAAATAGCTGGGCATGATGGTGGACACCTGTAATCCCAGTACTTGGGAGGCTAAGACAGGAGGATTGCAGGTTTAAAGTCAGCCTCAGCAATGTAGTGAGACTCTCAGCAATCTAGGGAGAACCTATTTCAAAAACAAAAATAAAATTTAAAAAAGGGCCAGGGGTGTAGCTTGAAGGTAGAATGCTCCTGGGTTCATTTCCCAATACCACATACACACACACACACACACACACACACACACACACATACACACACACACACACACACACACACACACACACACACACACACAGTGTCAAAGCTGAGCTCTTTGAATAGTGATTACCAGAGGTTAGAGAGGGTAGTAGAGAGGGAGGATGGAAAGAGATGGGTTAATGGATACAAAGACATAAGTTCTAGTATACAATTACACAGAGGGGGGTTGTAGTTAACAATATTGTATCCTATAAACCCAAATAGCCAGGAGAGAATTTAGAATGTTCTTGTCACAAAGAAATGATAAATGTTTGGGATGAGAGGTAACCTAAATATCCTGAGTTATCATTACATAATGTATACATGTACCAAAATAGCACACTATACCCTTAAATATGTATAATTATTATCTACCACTTAAAAATAAAGTTTAAAGTCAGGTATGGTGGCACATGCCTGTAATCCCAGTACTTGGGAGACTGAGACAGAAGGATCACAGTTTCGAGGACAGCCTCAGCAAGTAGTGAGACTCTCATCAACCTAATGAGATCCTGTTTCTAAATAGATAAATAAATAAATAAATAGGGCTGGGGGTATAGCTCAGAGGTAGAATGCCCAGTACCAAAAAAAAAAAAAAAACCCACAAAAATTGAAGCCAGGCGTGATGGCAAATGCCTATAATCCCAGTACTTAGGAGGCTGAGAGAGGAGGATTGCAGGTTTGAGGCCAACCTCAGGAATTAAGCAAGATTCTCAGCAACTTAGCAGAACTCTGTTTCAAAACAAAAAATTTAAAGGGCTGGGGGTGTATCTGAGAGGTAGAATGCCCCTGATTTCAATCCCCAGTACCACAAAAATAAAAGTAAATTTTTTAAAAAACTGTGTCTGTCACAAACCAATACAAGTTGAATATCTGAAACTTTTTGAGCTCCACATGACACCACAAACAGAAATTCCACACCTGACCTAATGTGACTAGTTACAGTCAAAATGCAGATGTACTAAAAATATTGTATGAAATTAGCTCACACCAATAAAAGTATAAGAAAACAAAGAAACAAATTACCTAGAGCCTATGTGAATAAGGTATGTGTGAAAACATAAATGAATCTTGCGTTACACTTGGGTCCCATCCCCAGGATATCTCATTATGTATATGCAAATATTCCAAAGTCTGAGATCTAGAAAACACTTCTGGTCCCGAGCATTTCCAATATAGGATACGGAACCCGTAAGGCCCCAAAGTGTGCTTTGTTGAGCAAACAGTTGTTTGACCTATTTGTTTTGTATTATTTATTCGTTGCCAACAGTCAAAAATTGAAAGATGTCATAGAAAAATCTAGGCTTATTCTTTACCTATTCTGGGTGCGCTGGAGCCCATAGCAGCCACCCCAAGGGGGCATCAGTCCCACGCTCACCACAGGCTCAGCGTGCAGCCATGTTCTGGCTTGGCTCCCAGGGAGAGTTGAGCTAACAGCTGAGTGTGGAGCGGAGCGTCTGTTTGTCAATTTGCCCCCTCCCTCAGGCGGTGATACTGCTTCTGCCGCATGGATGTTTATTCCTTCACTGCTCATTGATGTCATATCTGTGGATTATATTGATATATATATTTTTTTATTTTTATTGTGGTTCTGGGGATTGAACCCAGGGGTACCTCTACACCCCCACCCCTATTTTATTTTTTATTTTGAAACAGGGTCTCACTGAGCTGCAGAGCGCCTCCCTAAGTAGCTGAGGCTGACCGCAAACCTGCAATCCTCCTGTCTCAGCCTCCCAAGTATTGGGAGTACGAGTGCACACCACCACGCCCGGCTTATATTGATATATTTTAACAGTGTTCTCAAAGGATTTCTACATGTTGGTTTATCCAAAATATTCACTATTCCCTAAATAAATAAGAACAGTTAATCTGAGGAAAGTACTAAAACTTGAGTTTTAGTGTTTTCTTTCCTCCTATATATGCTATAAGTACATTTTTAAAATAACTTTTTTTCAGAAAAAGGAAAAGGTTTTAATTAACTTAAGAAAGGTGGGGATACAGGTTGGGGGTCATCTAAGAAAGGTGGGGATACAGGTTGGGGGTCATACTTAAGAAAGGTGGGGATACAGGTTGGGGGTCATCTAAGAAAGGTGGGGGGTCATCTAAGAAAGGGAGAGAGAGTCTCCCTGCGTGCATCCATCCATCCAGGCGAGCCAGAGAGCAAGAGAGAGTCTGCATGCTTTCGCAGTTCTTTTATAGGAGGGGGTAGGTAGGGTCGCACAGTGGAGGGCAGGACTTCCTCTTAGTCCTCAGTTTCCCTGGCAACAGATAGGCAGTGGGGTCTGACCTTCATCCTCCTCACCCACCCTACTTACATTAAGCATCTCAGGTGTGGAGAGGAGCCATTTGGATTAAGGGTGTGGACTCATTAAGGCTTCTGCCTGACTGAACACACCCTATAGGGTGGAGTTAGATTATGAACTTTCAAATTTTAAATCTCTATTTTCCCAATGTCTCCTTTCTGCCTAATATTTCTGTCTTTTCTATTCTACCTCATCATCCCCCCCCCCAGAGACTTTGGTCCCTTAATCTTAAGGGGGTTGCTGAAGGGCGAAGGTCTGACTTCTGTAATGTCTTCTTCGCAAGGACTGTAGACTCTACCTATTCAGGGACCGAAAGTCTCATCCTAACTGCTCTAAAGGAGACACGGGAAGGCCAGGGTTTTTGATTGGCTGTGGAACCATCATTTTCTGATGTTCTGGAAAAGAGGCATAAATATGCAAGATATTAGTCACCAACAACAGCAATTTAAACAACAGAAGAGCATTCTGATATAAAGTATACTGGCCAAGAAAATGAGAATTTTATCCCACCATGATGTTAACTTAAAATAACTTTTAACATTAAAAGAAAAGACATTCAGCCAGGCATGGTGGTGCATGCCTGTAATCCCAGTACTTGGGAGGCTGAGAAAGGCAGATCACAGGTTCAAGGCCAGTCTCAGAAACTTAGTGAGGTTCTGTTTCAAAATAAAAAAATAAAATAGGACTAGGTATGTAGCTCAGAGGTAGAATGCCCCTGGATTCAATGCCTAAGTACCACAAAAAAGAAGGAAGGAAGGAAGGAAGGACGAAAGGAAGGAAGGAAGGAAGGAAGGAAGGAAGGAAGGAGAAAAGAAAGAAAGAAAGAAAGAAAGAAAGAAAGAAAGAAAGAAAGAAAGGAAAGAAAGAAAGAAAGAAAGAAAGAAAGAAAGAAAGAAAGAAAGAAAGAAAGAAAGAGAAAGGGCATTCAGTTATTGTCTTCTGCCCAAATATATTCCATTTTAGAGCAGGAAAGAGACATGCTATAAAGTATCACCATCTGGAAAAGAACTTTTCTTATATACTGACTTTTTAAAGGTATTTAAATAATAGCCAGACATGGTGGCACACACCTGTAATCCCAGCACTTAGGAGGCTGAGATAGGGATCACAGGTTTGAGGCCCGCCTCAGCAATTTAGCGAGATCCTGTTTCAAAATAAAACATAAAATAGGGCTGGGGGTATAGCTTGGTGGTAGAGCACCCCTGGGTTAAATACTCAGTACCAGAAATAAATAAATAAATAAATAAATAAATAAATGAAATATTTAAACACTAAATGTTCTTAAAATGCTAAACACACAGTATTTAATATTTAACATTCTTTTAAAAAGGAGGAACTCAAAATTTGACAATGTATTGTCAAATTATTCCCTAACTGGAATTTCATGTTATTTTATTAATTGAAAATAAACAAAATCATGTATAAAAAATTTACATTTTAAAATTACATATAATTGAAGAATCAAAGAAGTTATTGGGGAAGGGAATTTTTAAGAACTAAATAAACAGCGTTTGGTGACACTGAATGTTAAAGTTAGGTCTGAGATGCAGGGGTTTAAGATGTTGATCAAAGCCTTTCTCTACTTAGTTCCCTCTCATTGATCATCTTATTGTTTTGATCTCTACCTCTTCACCTCCATCCTCATTTCTGCTTTGATTATCAAGGCAAACACTGATGTTTCAGTATTACTTTTCTTTCCATTTTGACAGACTAAGTCTAGGCTGGCCAACATTTCTTGGCAGCTTGCTTTCAATGCAAAAGCTTTCTTACTAATATGGTTACAGGGCTTTGTTTTCAACTAGATTGGTTTTCAAAATTTCCCATCCACTCTGGTTCACAAATCCTTTGAAGATAAGAACAAAATACTTTGAATTAGGGCAAGGAAAAATTCCGTGAAACTAGATTTTCTAAGCCTATGACCAAGAGGTTTCAAGTCGTTACCCTTGAAGGCTGCTGAAGATGCTCTGAAAAATCTTAAGACACCTTAACATACATAGCAGTATCTATCCACATGCCTGTATTGTATATGATAGTCTGTATTAGATCAAATACCAATTGTAAAAGAGATAACATTCATTTTCTCAACTACTTATCTAAATAAGATGATGTACTTCTAATATTCTTTTTATTTATTTATTTATTTATTTTAATACTTTCATTGGTGCCTTATAGTCTCACATCATAATGCAGTTCATAGTGATAGTGACATACATGCACACAGCACTTGGTGGGCTTTCCCCCAGCTCCCTCCCCACTCCCCCTTCCCCATACATGATGTTGAGATTGTCATTGGTATTCTCACATATGTACATAATATCAGTGGTAGTGATTCCTTCATTGATTCTCCCTCTCCCCCCTCCTCTTCCCCTAGTGTACTTCTAATACTCTTTACAAAGGAAACCCTTGCACATGAATAGAACATCTTATCAACATATGACAAGTTCCTCAGCCTCATGTATAAATATGCAAATTAAATTGTAATATTGTTTGTCATTTTTACCCTTTAGTAATAAGACCTAAAATGTATGACAATACACAAGGTTCATGAGGTTATAGTAAAACAGGTATTCCCCTCCCATGCTACAGGACACATGCATTAGTAAAATCTCAATAAACGGCATTATGTACCAAAATGTCATAATGCTCAGTTCCTTTGGCTTAGCTCCTCCACTTTGTAGGAATTTATGTTACAGATACATTTACATTTATGTTCAAAGATATAAATACAAGAATAATTTTTAAATTGTAATTGTCTAAGCTATCAAAAAGTATTTAAAAAATAAGAAACAACCTAGAATTCCTCAGAAGGTTAAACATGGAGTTACCTAGCAACCTTCTCTTGGCATATACCCAAGAGAAATGAAAACACAGATCCACACAAAGGCTTGTATATGAATGTTCATAGCAGCAACCTTCATTATAGCTAAAAATTGGAAACAGCTTAAATGTCTATCAACTGATGAATGGATAAATAAATTTGATAGATCTGCACAATTAAATATAATTTAACCATAAAATGAATAAAGTACTCCCAGTACTTGGACGGCTGAGACAAGTGGATCACAGGTTCAAGGCCAGTGCACAGTAACTTACTGAGACCGTTTCAAAATAAAAAATAAAAAGAGCTGGAGATGTAGCTCAGAGATAGAATGCCCTAGGGTTCAATCCCTAGTACCACAGAAGAAAAAAAAAAAGAAAAAGAAAAAAAGAACTATCTGTTACATGATTGAACTGCAAAAATAACGAAATGGGAAAAAAAACCACAAAACCTGTTGTAAACTACCATATGATTCTATTAATATGAAATTTCCAGTGCAGATATCTTTAGAGGCCAAAAGTAGACTACCGGTTGTCTAGTAGTATCCTTTTACTGAACTATTCCGTTTCTCGTGTTGAAAATTGCTTCTGGTGTTTAGGAGTCAAGAATGTGAAAGTACTATTTGGTTGTTTTGTTTGTATTGAGGTGGAATTAGGGATTTAGAGTTAAATTTCTTCATTCTTAGTCTATTTTAAAATCCTCTAACAGAACCAAGCTTAGGGATGATTGGTTTTGGGGGAAAGTTCTGATTTTCTTTTTGTTTTGTTTTTAGCTTTATTACAATTGAGGTGGGTAGACTGCAGTATATGAAATGAAACAGCTGGATCGAGTAGTAGCTAAGAAGAATGGGACCATTTATTAAGATCTACAATGTGTCAGGTGCTTCCACAAAGTGGGTTATATGACCATTTTACCGACGAGAAAATGAAGTCTTGGAGAAGTCAAGCAACTTACCCAAGTCCCCATATTGAGAAGTAAAAAATTAGAAGGTTAACATAAAAGTTGTAGAGTCTGAATTCAAACCCAAGCCTCTCTACGCCAGAACCCTTTCATTCTTCGCGTACCATAAGGCTGCACAAGCACAATAAAAATAGAGAAGTGGCAAATACAGTCTTTCATTCCAAGAAGTCTGGCTATGCAAAGGAGGTGCATGATCAGCAGGTACCTAGAGTGGGGAATAAGGGTAAGAAGGGACATGCTGTGTTTCTCTGGAGTAGAGGAGATCAGACCATGTTTAAGATGGAAAGGGCATCTTAAAAGATAAAACACACAGCCCAGGGCACATAGTAAGTGCTTAATAAATGTTTCTTCCTTGGTGCAAGTAAAGGAGCAGGCTGTACAATTAAGCAGGCACTGATGGGAACCAAGAATATCAGTTAGTATTGGCAAGGAGGCACTATATTTTTGTAGAGAATCAGGATCAAAGAAAATAAAGGAGAACAAGACATAAAGAGAATTTAAGTTAAACAAAGGGCAAGTGGGGTTGGTCAGGTGGAGCACTCCCATGTTCTTGGTAAAATAGAAAGTAAAATAATCTGTGGTGAATGAAGAAAACAAGGGGAGCGTCTGGAAATGTGGGGCAGCTGGAAACAACCGAGATGGGAAACTCATTAAGATCTCTGTAAGACTTGGTCCTGCGAAAGCCTACGCCAGTGTAGTTGGGTGGAAATGAATGTGCATGGCCATGCAACTGTAAGAGGTTCCATTAGGGGTCCACCTACATTGTTTTACAAATTAGTTGGTTCAGGGTTCCCCAGCAGACTCTGGAAGTAACATATAGATGCTAGAGCTCTGCTTCCTGTTTGGATGGACGATGCTATGTGCCTACCCACCCCCAGACATAATAGAAGTCTATATGCCAAATTGCCAGTTCAATGGCTAAATTCCGGGGCAGATTTTTAATAATTTCCAAATAAATAAATGAGTAACTTATATAAATGACTTTCAAATTTAAGTCAAGGTAACAAATTATTTTATTTGTGACTATCCTTTATGTTTGTACAATGCTTCAGACTTTTTAAGGTGTTTTCATAGTTCTTAATTCATTTAATTCTTAAACCACTATGAAGTGGTTGGGTTCATATTACTCCCATTTGACAGATGGAGAAACTACTTGGTGGTTAACTGCTTTGCCAAAAACAAATAGCTCTGTGGTGATAGAACTGGTGGCAAAATCAACATTTTCCAATGCCCGCAAAGACATCCCAACACTATCAGAATTAAAAATGGCCAGACTAGCTGGGTATGGTTGCATATGCCTGTAATCCCAATACTTGGGAAGGTGAGACAGGAGGATCGCAGGTTTGAGGCCTATGTGCAGTAACTTAGCAAGACCCTATTTCAAAATAAAAAATAAAATAGGGCTGGAGGTATAGCTCAGAGGTAGAACGCCCCTGGGTTCAATCTGTAGTACCATAAAATAATAAATAAATAAATAAATAAATAAATAAATAAATAAATAAATAAGTAAATAAATAGCCTGTCTAGGATCAGGGTTTTGTGGTACCTGGGAGCAATATGGTGGAGTGTCTTTGGTTTCATGAAGGAGTCCACAGATTAAAAGGAAGTTGGGAGCTAGGACTCCAGCTGTTCCTGAGACCTCTTCAGACATCAAGGTTATAGGTACATTTCTAGTCAAAAGGCACTAACATCAGAGCCCCCAGGGTAGATTTCCTGAATCCTCATAGCTCTTTGCATTGCAAGATTATTGTGATAAAATCTAGAACCAGTATTTTGGCTGGCAGAAAAATCTAAAATGCAAAGTTTGTGAAATAGCACGGTTTCTGTTTCCTATGAGTATACTGCTGTCCTTGCTGTGTCCTCTATATTCATCCACTCCCACCTTCTCTTCCCACTCCACTTCCCTTCCCTTCCATTTTGTTTTTCTGTTTATAGAATTTTAGATCCTGACAAAATCTTACCACTTAGGGTATCCTGTATTTCAGTGAGCTGCAGTCTCCCCTCAGGGCTCTCTCTGACTCACAGGACTTTCCCTACTCATTTCCTCGTCACAGAATGGTCCTCGTGTTCCACCCATCTGGCTCTTCTGAACTTTCAAAATTAAAAGGCATGAAAAGTTTGAATGGGTGGTGTTAACTTCCTAGATTTTTGAGAGCTAGAAGGTTTTGCAGTTTCTCTCCCCTTCATTCCCAGCCCTCCTCATTTCTTCTGTAACCAACACAAACTGTTCCCTAACACAGTCAGTCAATTCTCTCTCACTTTCGCCATTAGTGGTTCAAACTCTCTCTTGACCTATTAGCAAAATACCCATTATTTTCTTCTCTCAGCCAGGAGCTGCTGTGAAAATGGCCAGAGCCCAGTTCCTTCCTCTGTCTCGGGAGGAGAGTGGGTGGTAGTTGCAGATGGTCCCGATCAACCCACTTGCTGAGCCATCCTGACTGTCCACAAGACCAGCTCTGCCCACTGTATGGGGATCCACATCCCTGCGTGGTCCTGTCATTCTTGAAGGAAGGAATTCCAAATTATATTTTCAGTTCCAGGATCTTGAAGCCATAGACCACCTAGGCATTCCCCCCAAGAGTTGGGGGGAAAGTTCCATATGTAGGGCAGAGTATTAGGTCTAGTCTTTTTTTTTTTTTTTTTGTGGTACCAGGGATTGAACCCAGGGGCGTTCTACCTCCAAGCTACACCCCTGGCCTTATTTTTTATCCTTTATTTTGAAACCGGGTCTCATGAAGTTGCGGAGGGCCTCACTAAGTAGCTGAGGCTGGCCACGAACCCGGATCCTCCAGTCTCCACCTCCCAAGTACTGGGGTTACAAGCATGTGCCACCATGCCCGGCTTTAGGTTTAGTCTTGATGCCAACTCAAGTCTGAACTTTTGGTTCTTTCCCCTTAATTCATTCCTTTTAAATCCCTTTATGACTTTATTTCAATTCCCAAATTCCAGTTCCTAAGGGGTTTTCTTTCCCTCTACCAGTCCACACCAGTCATCCTCTTTGGAAGCCTATTTTCCACCAGCTCCAGAATGTCTACACTCCTGCTATCTGATTTCCAAAATCAAATTCTGAAGTGTCACAAATACAGTATCTCAAATACCCATATATATGAACTATGTAATCTCTAAAGCCATTTCTGTCCTGTGTTAAATTGAAAACACGCATAAAATCGCACTAAGCAGAAAGAAATAAACTAAAAAAAAAAAAGAGCTGGACTCACACTCAAATCTGGGGAAAGTTGTTAATGAGTCTACTTGAACTTACCAATAATGTCCATGTCATTACGTTCCAAAGCAGATGAACACAGCAGAAATAGCATAGACATCATAAGAAACAGGCTCAAGGGTTCAAATTCTGGCTAAATTTGAACCCCACCTCTATTGCTTAACAACTATCTGAATTTGGGTAGTTTTCCTGTCAAATGGAAACTATATAATAACATATACTTCCTTGGGTTGTTATGAGAAGTAAATAAGATTACATATGTAGGCCAGGTGCAGTGGCACATGCCTATAAACCCTGTACTTGGGAGGCTGAGACAGAAGATCACAGATTTGAGGCTAGGCTGAGCAACTTAGCAAGACCCTCAGCAACTTAGCAAGACTCTGTTTTGTCAAAATAAACAATAAAAAGGGCTGTGGGTGTAGCTCAGAGGTAGAATGCCCCTGGGTTTAAGTATATATATATATATATATATAGTACCTAATATGGTATCTGGCTAAAATTGTTTAATTGATATTATTTAATATCATTACTCTCTGAAATTTCCTACAGATTTAGTTTCTGCTTGTCTTTCCTTAGTTTAATATATTTAAATATCCCTCTTTCTTCCATATGAAAAAATATTTTAATTTTTGAGAATCTCAATATTGCTAATTGTGTTTTAGTATGCATTATAAAGTCCAGGTAGAAATTTTATAGTTAATAATATTGCATTAAGGTTAGTCTACTTGCCTTTTCCCCCAGAAAAAAAAACTAAGATGCTTTTTCTTAGAATTATTTTGTATATATGCAAATGTATTCCTTGCAATATTTGAAAGTACCATAGATTTTGCCAAGCAAAATACCTGATATGCATTAGTGTAACATAGGAAGACTGTAATATAGGTTCACCCAGTCTTGATGAGGAACAGGATACTTAAACAGTTAGTTTAGTGTCTCATTAAATCTTACAAATTATCTTAAACAATTTTACAAACGTAATTCTTATTTCAAATCCAAGCAGTCTCCCCATCGCTCAGCCCTGCTCTCTTCTGGCATTTCTGTCCTCTCAGGCAACCCCTGGCCTGGTGGTGGCAGTGCAGCGGCCAGCAACAGAAAGGCACCTTTTTGTTCGGAGTCCAGTAGAAAAGCAAGGACACCCCTTCCTGGGTTGCTCAGATTATAATAACCAAGGGAGGGAGAATAGACGCCAGGGGAGCAGAGCAGGGGGGATGCACCACAGAGGCCTCATCAGGAAATCTCATAAGCCTACATACAGGCAGACAGGCCCATAGGCTTTCAGGTAAGGCCTCCTCCAGTGTTTCCAGTTCAAAGGACTCACCACTCCCCAAACTGTATCTATAACATCTTACCTCCAGACATGAGTTCACTCTCCTATGGTAAGGCCTCCTGCTTGTCAAAATCTTCTCCATAAAAAGATAAGTCACAAGCCAGCATGGTGGCGCACACCTGTAATCCCAGTACTTGGGAGGCTGAGACAGGAGGATCACAGGTTTGAGGTCAGCCTCAGCAACTTAGCAAGGCTCTCAGCAACTTAGTGAGACCTGTTTCAAACTAAAATAAAAAATTGGGTTGGGAGTGTAGCTCAGAGTTAGAAAGCTCCTAGGTTCAATCCCCAGAATCAATCAATCAATCTCTATCTATCTATCTATCTCCCCTCCATCCTTCCTTCCCCTCCCTCAGACACACACACACACACACACACACACACACACACACACACATACACACACACACGTCACAAATGGCTAATAAATATTTTTTCTTCTATTTGGACAATGTTTCTAAAATGCATGCAACTCAGTGGTTATTGCTAAGTGATGTGATTATGAACAATGCATATTCATTTAATTTTGTTAATGTCTATATATTTTATATGCATATGGTTTACTTGCATTAAGGTTAGTCTACTTGCCTTTTTCCCCAGAAAAAAACTAAGATGCTTTTCCTTAGAATTATTTTGTATATATAGTTATAGGCTTTTTTAATTTTATTAGTGCATTGCAATCGTACATCTTCAAGGATTTCAGGGTGGTTGATGTATACATGCACTCATCGGTCAGTTAGCCTTCCCCAATTCCCACCCCCCCTGACTCCCCCTCCCTTCTTCCCATTTTCAGCTTAGTAGTTGACTTTGATATCTTTGTGTAAGTCCATCCTGTGCACCAGTTTGTTTCCCTCTCCTCCCCTCCCATCTCCCCCAGTTAGTTTGTCTTCGCTCATTTGAGGTTTTCTCTCTTTGTCTAGAGTCCCTCCTGTGTGGGGTCATGGCTCATCCTCCGTGACCTCAGCACTGGGGTACTCCGGGGTTGCATCCAGAGTGCGGGGGGAGGGGTTCACCAGGGGCGGGGCCAAGGGCTCACCCACCCCACATCCCCAGCACTGGGGGGATCTCTGGGGGCGGGGCCCAGGGCTCGCCCACCTTACGTCCCCAGTGCCAGGGGGAGGGGTTCTCTGGGGGCGGGGCCAGGGGCTGACCCACCTGTGTTCTCAGTGCTGGACTGCTGGGGAGGTGGCCATGTCTCTTCTACCTATGTCCTCAGTTCTGGGGTGTTCCAGGACAGTGTTGGGCTGCTCCTGTGTATGGCCACCTCTTCTTCGTCTCTCCTCATCACACTCATTGTGGGAGCAGAGGCTCACGGCCCACCCCTTGAAACCATCGTCGTTGTAGGTGCTGGTCTGGATTGACTTGGGCTTCATCATGTTTCGGAGTTGATCAGTTTCAATGGTGGTCTGTAGTCGCTGGTTTCACAAGGATCTGCTGTATCTTTGTTGTTGGTCTCCGGGAGTCCTGGTGTAGGCATGGCCCTGCATAGATGGCGTGGCCCCCGCATAGATGGCACCTTCGCCTCCATTCTCCACTTACCAGGTGAAATGCATGGAGTTCTCTTTAGCCCCCCACTCTGTCCACTGCCTCACACTCCACTGCTCTTCGGCTCTCTTTGTTTTGTTGAGTGTTGGCTGCCCCACTTTTCTTGTTAAGAAGCCGTCTTCCCGCCGGCCGATTTCCAAGTTTCAGAGTGCCGGCGACACGCTGCCTCCCTTTATCTCACTCACCCGTGTTCTCGGGTGGTTCCAGGGGGCCATGCCATATCCGTCCATATCCTCAGTGCCGGGGTGTTCTGCTCCGGTGCTAGGCTACTCCAGGGGGGCCGTGTTTCACCCGCTTGTTTTCTCGGTGTTGGGGTGCTCCTGTGTCTGGCCCCCTCATCTATGTCTCTCCACGTCACTTTCTTTGCGGGGGCTGAGGCTCGCGTCCCACCCTTTGCAGTCATTGCTGTTGTAGGTGTGGATCTGGTTCGACTTAGGCTTCATCATGGTCCGATGTTGACTGCTTTCGATGGTAGGCTATAATCGCTGATTTCACAAGAATCAGCTGTTTCTTTGCTGGAGGATTCTGGGAGCCGCGGTGCTGGCGTGGCTCAGCCAAGATGGCGCCTTTGTCTTCTCTCTCTGCTTACCAGGTGAAATGCTTTGAGCTCCCTACTGCCCTCTGCTCTTTCCACTGCCTCGCATTCCTCTGCACTTTGGTTCTCATTGTTTTGTTGGGTTTTGGCTGCCCTACTTTTCTTTTCAAGATGCAGTCTTCCCGTCCGCCAAGCTCTGACTCTCAGAGTGCTGGCGACACGCTGCCTCTCGCTATCCCGCCATCTTGGTTCTCAAGTTATAGGCTTTTGTATTTAAAATGTGTACCTCAGCCAGGTGCAATGGCACACACATGTAACTCCAGTACTTGTGAGGTTAAGGCAGGAGGATCACAGGTTCGAGGCCAGCATGCTGTAACTTAGTGAGACCTGTTTTAAAATAAAAAATAAAATAGGGCTGGGGGTTTAATACCCCAGTGCTGCAAAATAAGTAAATAAATAAATAAAAATAAAAATTATACTTCAAACAAAACATAACTTATTAAAGATTTAAGGAAATTGTCAAAAACAAAAGCGTGTTACCTGTGAGAGCTGATATGAAAACTAAATTTCTCTGGTCTAAAATAATAGTTCCAATAGAAAATAATCTATATTTGGAAAATCATGGAGGATATGGTAGAATTCCAAGTAAGCATATTCACAAATCCAGAATATTAAAACTAAGGAAAGCTTAGAAAAATGAAAATACTTTTAATAACAAGGATTAAACTGTAAGAATTTATCTATGTCATGAAATGGACCATTTAAACCATCATGTTCCACTATACTTAAAACATTAGATTCTTTAAAACATTCATCCAACTCGGGATGCATTTCTTGATATGGCTAGAGTCAAGATTCCTGATTCATACTTAGAATGGGCAGTTCTTGTATTTTGAAGATTTATCTTAATTTATGACACTGTTTACTTAATGCTTCTTAGGTACCAGCAAAGGCCAGACATCTTACTCAACAACTGCCCCGCCACCACCTCCACCATCCCATCCATCCAGTCAGCCACCGCTGCCAGCATCTCACCCGGCACAACCGCCGCTTCCAGCATCTCACCCGACACAACCGCCGGTCCCAAGCCTACCTCCCAGAAACATTAAGCCTTCCTTTGACCTAAAGTAAGCAAAAGACGATCTTGCCATGTTTTCAACAGTGTCTTGCCATAGATTTTCAAACTATGCTTGGCAAAATTTCCTTCACTTTTAAGAGAGTTCTGAAGCTTTCTTGAGATCAGCACACCACCACCATCTCCTCTTAGTAAAGTAGATCAGCACACCACCATTATCATCACCATCATCACCACCACTATTATCATCATCACCATCACTGTCATCTGGTACTAACTGCCTATGAGGAGTTAGGCATTTTACATATGTAATCTCTAAAGCCTTATCAAGTTGGTAGTATTATTATCATGTCATACACGAGGAAATGGAACTTTACAAGGACCAAGTAACTTCTCCAAGATTACATGATAGTGTAATTATATGGCAGAGTAGAAATAAGAATCAATGCTAGTCTGAGATCAGAGAAAATGTATGCTTTAAACCACTATGCTAAATAGCTTCCATTAAATTAAAATTGGGTTAAAATATAGGTTTTCTTTCATCTTTCAGATTTTTGTTTAGGTTTTTAAGAACCTAGAAAACTTTTATTCAAGTCTACTCTTGCTTAAATTTTCTGGCTTTTAAAAGTCATTTCTGGCTTTTTAGAAATGTCAGACTTCTACGGGTTGCTTTATCCATGATTTACCAGAATAGCTAATTGAGAAAAAAGCAAGAGGAAGAATAGCATAAAATGAAATGCTATTTAAAAAGAAATATTTGCAGCCAGGCAGGGTGGCGCATGCCTATAATCCCAGTACTTGGGAGGCTGACACTAGATAATCTCAGGTTCAAGGCTAGCCTCAGCAACTTTGCGAGACCTTGATTTAAAAAAAAAATTAAAGGGCTGGGGGTGTAGCTCAGAGGCAGAACACCCCTGGATTCATCAAAGAGTGTTATGGCAAAAATGCTAGAGCTTTCCTTCCCTCTTATAGAAAATTGCTTTACACTGTTCTCCTGTACTACAAATGAGTAATATACTAACATAATACAATTTGGTTTTTCTTCACCTCAGTCCCCTTATCAGATGGATGTCCTGTACAGTAAAAGTATTTACTATCCATATCCCTATAATAGAAACTGTTAATAACAATCTCAGATTGATAGCTTTCCCTAAGTGTTTTCTGGTTACTATTTAGAGCAGCTATTGACAACACATTTGTCATGGATAGCCCCTGCTATTTCTCACTTCGTTATGCTTTCCTGGAGTTTAAAGTTAGTGACTAAATATGCTAGAGCAATCGGGTGGTTATTATCTTATATGTGGCCTGCTTTGCACATTTATATTAACTGCACACCCAGGCAGTTGAGTTTATGATGCTAATTTAAAGACTCCATGACCCCCATGAAATCCAAATGAGAGCAGAAGGCACCTGCCTACTAACATGTAAGGGTTAAACAAATATTAGTTTAATTAAAATATCTAATTAACTATGCTCATATACACCTGATTTATATGTATTTTTCCCTTTCTGATGTATAAAACTCTGGGGTTTTTTTTTCTACTTTTTCCTACTCTGACCAATTTAACCCACCAGATTTCAATCTTTGTACTTCTGAATTTTATTATGTGAGTCTGACCCAGCTACTGGCTTCAGTGAGGCTTCTGGATATAGTGTGATTCTAGTGAGGAATTTAAATAAATGTGAGCAAGAATTCCTAAAAAGTTATAAGACATGAAGGCTGGTAATTATTTGATTGGAAAAGCTGCAGAGAGGACAAGTATTTAGCACAATTCAGGAGTTCCCCAGAGCACCCGAGAATTTGATGGGTCACTGAAAGGACTCTCGGGCCTCAGCACACAGTAGCACTAACAGCTGAGATTCCTTGCAGAAAATAAAGGGAAGGTAGAGGCAGCAGCTAGAGCTGTCCCAGCATGGGCTTCAGATGCTCTACCTGGGAGGGGCTCACCGAAAGTGTGCCTTTCTCCAGCTATGAAAACGCACCTCTTGTCTTATGCAGCTTCCTGGGGAGCCGACTGGAGACAGTGCCCAAGGTTTCCACTGGGGGCCGGTCACTTAGGCACCTTCTGCCTAGCAACTACCAAAACACCAAAATCCTAAAAGGAAAGCAGGTGTGCACCATAAGTTACACTGTTCCTATATTCGAAGCACAGCAAAGCCCATTCTTGTCAGTTAAACTCTTCATATCAGCATATGGATTTTACAGAAGCTGAGTTCCCATTTTATACGCTATGGGCCAACCTTGCTAGCAGAGTCTTCTAAAACATAGCAAATCCAGGCCTTCTGTAGTGACTCTTTTCTGCAAACCTACTCCCAGGAATCCATCATGACAAGATAGGAAAATAAGCTGTAGAAGGAAGAAATGATTTCAAAAACAGTCCCATGCCATGGGCTACTACTTCCTCAGGATGCTCACCAATTTCCCAGCTTTGCAAGGAGTTTTTACAAAGGAGGCAAAATTGAATAAGGCCTGCCAACCAGCCACGCTCAAGTTCTTATTCGTAATATCATTTTCACCAGACATTAGCAAAATCCACCAATAGTAGTAAACTTTACCTCATCCCAAGTTCCATTTGATTAAGGGTTTCTATTAGGATATGATTTATTTAAGAGTTGACAACCTCGGAAACACGTTGTATTTGAAGAAAAATGAAGAGAAGCAAGAGTCTTGGATGTTATATTGCCTGGATCATCTATAGTCAGAGTATCTGGAAGTTAAGTAGCAGATAAAGAAAAGATAAGACGTGAAAGCTAAGGACTTCTATAATCTAATGTTTTCTTTGAAAGAAAAACTGTCAGCTGGGCGTGGTAGTGCATGCCTGCAATCCTAGTATTTGGGAGGCTGAGACAGGAGGATCGAAGGTTCAAGGTCAAGTCTCAATTAAAATTAAAATTAAACAGGGATGGGGTGTAGCTCAGAGGTAGAGTACCCCTGGGTTCAATCCCCAGTACCACAAAAAAGGGGCTTGGGGGTATAGTTCAGAGGTTGAATGCCCTGGGTTCAATCCCCAGTACCGAAAAAAAAAGAAAAAGTACAAAAAATATTCAAATAGCTCAAGTAAATTCCACAATGAGGAAATATCTAAGTTAGAAAACTTCCCCCAGGAAGGGGAAGCTAGATAAGCAGAGAGAGGAAATGAAACCAAAATGGGTTGCTCTTCAGGTAGAAATGTGGAAGGCATGGGTGGTTTCTGTTTCTGCTCCCACTACCTTTCAACATGTCCACAAGGTCAAAGCCAGCCTCAGCAACTTAGCAAGGCTCTCAGCACCTTAGTGAGACCCTTTTTCCAAATAAAAAATAAAATAGGGCTGGGGGTGTAGCTTGGAGATAGAATGCCCCTGGGTTCAACTCCTAGTACCAAAAAAAAAGTCAGTATTTCAATTGTTCATGGCGGCACAGGCCTTTAATCCCAGTACTTGGTAGGCTGAGACAGGAAGATCACAGGTTCAAGGCCAGCCTCAGCAGCTTAGCCATACCTTCAATAACCTAGTGAGACCCTGTTTCAAAATAAAAAACAAAATAGGGCTGGGGGTGTGGCTCAGAGGTAGAATGCCCCTGGGTTCAATCCCCAATACCACATAAAAAAAAAAAAGCCTACATGGAATTTCGCCAGCCTACAAATGTTCCTCCTCTCTAATCAAAGGTCACTCTCAGGTCAAGATCTAGTAGATTTTTCACTTTCATTTGACAAATATTTTTTTAGTTGCTCCTTTGTGCACTCGAAATCAAGTTCAGGAAGTATCAGTAGACAAAAAGAAAAACTCCTGTCTTTATGAAGCAGGGGGCAAGAGAATAAAAAAGGAATAAAAAAAATCAACCGGTAAGTTAGGAAGTATCAAGTGCTTTGGGGGAAACCAGAGCAGGGTTAGGTGGGGGAATGTGAGGGGTGCTGGGGAGTGTGAGGGGTGTTGCAACTTAACAGAGGGATGAAGTAGCTCACTTGAGCAAAGACACAAAGGAAGTAAAGGAGTTAGACTTGACGCTCTCAGGGGAGACTGTTCAAGGCATGGAAAGTAGACAGAACAAAGGCCTAAAATGTTCAAGGACCAGGGAGGAGGTAACTGGGACTGGAGTGGAGAGAGCAAGGGAGGGAGTTGTAGGGAAAGAGTTAGTCCATGTAGGACCTTGTGGGTTGTCGTAGAGACGGGCTCTTACCCCAAGTGAAATAGGAACCCCTAGAAGCATGAGCAGAGCAATGACATTTTCTAGGTTTTATTTTATTTTTATTTTTTATGGTACTGGGGATTGAACCCAGGGGTATCTGCCTCTGAGCTACACCCCCAGCCCCTTTTTTTTAATGTTTTAATTTTGAACCAAGGTCTTGCTAAGTTATCACATGCTGGCCTCAAACCTGCGATCCTCCTGTCTCAGCCTCCTACATATTGGGGTTCCAGGAGTGTGTCCCTACACCTACCTGGCTTCTGACTATGTTTTGTAAGGATCACCTTAACATCTGTACACTAGGTGGGAAAATGTCAAAGCAGAGAAACCAGTTAGAGAGATATCGCAGAAATGCAGCAAGATATGGAGCTGGCTCTAGCCAGGATGGTAGCAATGGAGGTGGTGAGCAGTGTCCAGATTCTGGATATATATATATATATATATATATATATATATATATATTGTGAGGGGGTACCGGGGATTGAACCCAGGGGCGTTCTACCTCTGGGCTACACCCCCAGCCCTATTTTATGTTTTATTTTGGAACAGGGTCTTACTAAGTTGCTGAGGCTGGCCTCAAACCTGCGATCCTCCTGTCTCAGCCTCCCACATACTGGGATTACAGGTGTGCCCCACCACGCCCTGCAGATTCTAGATATATTTGGAAGGTAGAAACAACCAAATGTGAATTTAGGTATGAAAAAAAAAAGGAGGATAAAGAATGATTCTAAGGTTTTTGGCCTGAGCAATTGTAAGGATGATATTTCCTCCAACTAGAATAGAGAGGCTGTGAGCAAACAAGTACTGGGGGCAGGAGAAATAGGAGGTCTTATGCATCACTGTCACTATGAACTACACTATGATGTGAGACTGTAATGCACCAGTAAAAGAATAAAAAACAAGTTTGAGGTAGCTCTTAAAATCCAAGTGGAAATGTTTTGTTTTGTGGTTCTAGAGATTGAATCCAGGGACGTTCTACCACCAACTTACAACCCCCAGTCCTACTTTTTTTTTTTTAAACAGGTATTTGCTTATTTACCATGTACTGGCTTCAATCCTGCAATCCTCCTGTCTCAGCCTCCCAAGTACTGGGATTACAGGCATGTGCCACCATGCCGTTATTCTAAGTGGCAATGTTGAGGAAGCAATTGGGTATAAAAAGTGGAACAGTTCAAAGAAAGTTCTGGCTTAAAATGCAGATTTGAGAGACTCCCACACTTAGAGGCTGGTTTAGATGACCAAGGAAGGAGTGTACAAAGAAAGGCAAGAAGCAAGGCCTGGGCACTCCAACTCCAGGAGGCCTGGAAGGAGAAGAAGCAAAGGAGAATAAAAAGGAAGAAAAAATGAAGTGGGTTTCCTGGAGGCCAAGACAAGGAAGCCTCTGAGGAGGAGGCTGGGAGCAGGTGCGGCAGGGGCTGTGGAAGGAGCGAGGGCAGAGCAGGTCAGTGGGAGGGGCACGCTTGCAAGCCTGACCTAAGTAGCTCGAAAGAGGAGGAAAGGAAAGGAACTGGTGGTGAGAGCCAGTATAGACAACTACAGTCCCAGTACTTGGGAGGCTGAGATAGGAGGATCGCAGGTTCAAAGCCAGCCATGGCAACTTAGCCAGACTGTTTCAAAATAAAGATCGGAGGTAGAATGCCCCTGGGTTCAATCCCTAGTACCAAAAAAAAAAAGGGTGGGGGAGCAGTAACTGGTCAGAGAAGTGGGATCAAGAAAAAAAATTTAAGATGGAAATAGCAGTATGTTTATATGTGGATGGGAAAGATTCAGTAAAGAGGAAAAAAACCTGATAATGGGGGAGAGGGAAGAATTCCTGGAATCCAGGACTGGAGCAACTTCAACCTAGTGAGGGATTGGCTGCCCCCAACACGAAATGACTGATAAGGTTTGGAGTTCTCCCTGGGGAGGACAGTGGAATCTCTAACTGGATCAAGGGAGGAATTTCAGGAGATAGGGGGCCTTTATCACCTGCCCCGGTTCTGCCTGCTTCTGAAGCTCTTCTCAGAAGTAACTTGCAACTATCTCCTTCAGGTTAGGAAGCCATGAAAGTGTAAAGGACGGAAGGCAGGTAAGAATCAGAAATCATATAAACAACCTTGAAAATTCAATCGTTGAAGCCAGTTATATGTATTTTAAATTGTATTATTTCCCCACCTAGTGGTCAGAATACAGTTCATTACATCTGCTCTCTTACTCAGACACTTGGAGACCTGTGATGGATCAACACTATGCTTATCATTATAAATGTGGAAATTAACACCTTTTAATGTGGCACATTGCTTGGTACCATTTTTTAAATGAATTATGATTTTAACAGCATCACTAATTCTTAGGTGAAAACAGAACCAATTATTGAGTGTTTGGGTAGATAAAACAAATTGCATGGTTATTAATAGTAATGAGACAGGAAAAGTGATGTAATGAGAAATAATAAATAGTGGGAAGTGGCAAAGGTTAGACAAGGCAAGGTAAACACTTCTACCCCTGAAGTCATTCATACTTACTTGAAGGGGTTGTTTGGGGATAAGAATTTACCAAGATAACCTTTTAAGTAATTAGAAATGCTTCAAATTTTCCAGAACTTGAGATTTTCCATATCGGTTGTCCACTGCCAGATAGTCTTACCTAATTCCATTTGGAAATCTTTGAAGCAAGTCATAGTTTTAAAAATTCCTCATGGCTTAAGTATAGAAAGGCATGTACCAGAGAAAAGGCCACAGGATTTCGTTCTTGCTAAGGGCAAGTATCAAACAAAGTTTTATGTGTCACTTAGATTTCCTTTTTCTTCTCCCCCCCCCAAAAAAAAAACTCAGCCGGGTGTGATGGTGCATGCCTGTAATCCCAGCACTTGGGAGACTGAGGCAGGAGGACTGCAGGTTCGAGGACAGCCTCAGAAAGTAGTGAGACTTTCACCAACCTAGTGAGACCCTGTTTGTTTCAAAATAAAAATAATATAGGGCTGGGGATGTAGCTGGAGGTAGAATGCCCCTGGGTTCAATCCCCAGTACTACAAAAACCAAATCAAACAAAAAAACCTCGTAGTTAAAAACTAAATTCATGAAGAGCAAACAAGGTAGAAATAGCAACAGCATTACATCTTTAAATGTCAGGAAATAGAGTCCTGAGAGCTTCCTAAAAGTGACAGTCATAATATTAAATTAACTTCACTTTTCCTATTCAATTCCATGTGCTATAGCAAAAAAAACCAAAAAAACAAAAAAACAAAGAACTATGGTGAAGGGGCCTTCTTGAATAGACTTATTATCACAACTGATAAGCTTCCTTTTCTTCTTTACTTCCTCCCTCCCTCAATTTTCTATGACTTTGGTTGTGACTGGTTCCGTTGTTTTTCTCTTGACCTCTCTGTGGAGCTTTCTCGAGGCCTGGAATACTTTGAGCAATTGTTGACAGCTGGATCTGGTTTACTCAGGATGTTTGCACCTATTTCTCTTCCTCATCTTTTTCCTTTTATTCTTCTGTCATTGCTATTGTGATGACTATTTCACATTTATTGAATATCTTTAATGTTACACTATTGTCATTGCTATGGTGATCACTATCTCATATTTACTGAATATTTTTAATGCTACACAGATTGTACCTTCAGACCTATATAAAATGGCACTAGGATTTATATGCTATAATGTTGGGTCCATGAATAAACGTGTGCAAGCACACATTGTCTGTGGGTAATAAATGCTTCACATAAATGTACAGGCACACTCATATAAATGTACTATACAAATACCCTTCATTTACAAGTATTTGTTATTCATCAGGGTTTTTCAGAAGTAAACTATAATTCCAGGGGTTTAATATCCTTTTTCACAAATGATAATAATTTAGTAAGAAAAGTTAGTTTAGTCTTTTGCTATTTGTGTTACATCATTAATTCATAAAAAAATCAAAGGTCTATCATGACACGAATTATTCTAATAGCTTTCTAAAAATGACGATCTTAATAATAAATTAACTGAAAAAAGTGACAATCTTTTTCTTTCAGGGGTTTATATTCTGGTAGCGAGAGGAGAGGCCCGCAAGAAATTATAATTTCAAAGTAGTCCACGATAATCACTATAAAAGATGGATGGATGACATGCAGAAGCAGCGATGGGTGGGCTTTGGGGAGAGGGGGAAGCAGTGTTTAGGAGATGCTTACAGAATAGGAGGGCTACAGCAAGGCATGACTAGAAGGGAGAATTATTCCAGAAAAAGGAAGTAAGGGCTAAGCATGGAGAAACAGGAAAACAGAGTATCCAGAGAGTATATAAGTTCAGTATTAATAGGAGAGAAGATGGTATAAGAAAAGGAATATAAGAAAGAGCATTATAAAAGAACAGAACTGATTGTATGAACCTTGTGTTCCCTGAAAAGGGCTGTTGATTTTATTTGATAGAATGTCAGTGTGTCTTGATACCTAAAGTATTTTCATCTTTTTTAACTAATGTTCAATTCATTAGGGTTAATAAAACAAAGGCCTAACTCAACTTACGTACTTAAGTGCATATTACATAACTTATTGTTCTATTTATATATTCAGTAATTTTTATTTAAATAATTATTTTCAGGAGGATCTCATCAATGATTGGACAACTCAAGTGGTTCAGACTAAACATTTTTAAATCAATAGTTCTGTTTATAAGTTTAGTTAATTAAACTCCTTCTGATGTTTCCTATTGCATGTATAAATTAAATATATTGAATTTCATTTTTTAAGCATTTCAAACAACTGAATGGATAAGTTTAATGACCTCACTAAGCAAAACTTTTCCATGACTCATAAATCTATTAAATTAGACCACATCCATTTCTCTTAAATATTCTAATAACATTGACAATTGGATTATTCTTATACTTTTTAAGAAAAACATTTATTATAAAAAATTTAAAACATATCAAAGGCAGAGGCAATGATGTAATGAGCCCTCGTGTCCCCTTCACAAACTTCAGCAATTACTATAGGGATTGAAACCAGGGCCTCATGATATCACTGAGCTACATCCCAATCCCCAATTTCAGCAGTTATAAACATATGCTCAATCTTCTTTCATCTATACCTTCACCTACTTCCTTGTTTTTACATTATTCCGAAAGTAATACCGAATATCGTATAATTTCTTTTTGTGTGTGTGGTCCTAGGGATTGAACCCAGTGGCATTCTATATCTGAGCTCCACCCCAGACCTATTTTATTTTTTATTTAGAAACAGGGTCTCACTAAATTGCAGAGGGCCTTATTAATTGCTGAGGCTAGCTGCAAACCTGTGATCCTCCTGTCTCAGCCTCCCAAGTACTAGAATTACAGGCATGTGCCAACATACCCAGCTATCTAATTTCAAGCACAAATATTCCAGTAGGCATCTCTATAAGAAAGACTCTGTGCATTAATATAAAATATCAAATCAGGGTTCAAATTTCCAATTGCCTCTTATATGAGTGTTTTAAATTTGAATAAGAATTCAAAGTCTATACATCTTTGTTGGCTTATATGTTTTATAATCCTCTATAAGATATAGGTTTATCTTCCATCTCCTCTTTTTCATTCCTTGTACATTACTGAGGAATTCAAGTTGTTCATGAATACTGTACTTACCCATAGCCTAGATTTTGTTGATTGCTTTTTCTATAATGCAGTTTGTTTCTCTTTCCTCTGAATGTCCTACAGATTGGTAAATGGATATAGAGGTGACTCGATCAAGTTTAGTTCTTATTTTATATTATTATGTTGTTTTGTTTTGGGGTAAGACTCATTCCTAGATTATGACGTTTTCTTTTGTTGGAAGCTCATAAACTTCACTTGACTCACCTTAATTGCACTGATACTCAAGACCTAAAATCCTTACTTTTCAACTAAAATTTAAAAAGTTGAAATCACAATTTTTAAATTGAATATTCTCTCATGTAACAAATCTCTTAAATATTATAAATATTTAAGAGATTGCAATATTTAAGAGATCTATTTATATATATTGTTCCAATGATTATAAAACATTCCACAAAATTTTTATGAGTTTAGCCTATCCCATCATTTCTGTACTTAATTCTGAGTTTTCCATGAACTAAAAAGATACATTAAGTGAATTAAATGTCTTGTTAGGACCAATTCAATGCATTGATTTACTGGACCTTTACCTTTACAGAAATAGAAAGCTAAGCAAATATAAATTTAATTTTCAATAAAAAAACTACATCTCAGGTAGAGACTGAGGCATATATATCCATGGCAATTCTTCCTGGACCATACCCCAAAATGGATAGATAGGAGGAATTCATTTTGGTGGTCTATAGCATAATAAAGTAACTATAGTCCACAATGATCTATAATCTATTTCAAAATATCTAGAAAAGCAGAATCTCAAGGTTCCCAGCACATAGAAATGACTACTGTTTGAGGAGATGGAAATGCTAATTACTGTGACTTAATCATAAAACATTTCATACAAGTATCAGATTATTTTATCATACCACATGAATATGTACAAATATTATGTGTCAATAAAAATGTATGTTCATAAAAAAGAAACACAATCACGAGAAGTCATATATGGTATCATTTTTTTTTTTTTTTGCGGTACCGGGGATTGAACACAGGGGCGTTCTACCTCCGCGCTACGCCCCCAGCCCTATTTTTTATACTTTATTTTGAAACCGGGTCTCACGAAGTTGCGGAGGGCCTCACTAGGTAGAGAGAGAGAGAGAGAGAGAGAGAGAGAGAGAGAAAGAGAGAGAAGGAGCTAAGGCTGGCCGCGAACCCGGATCCTCTGGTCTCCGCCTCCCAAAGTACTGGGATTACAAGCGTGCGCCACCACGTCCGGCTTATGGTATCATTTTTATGAAATGTTCAGAATCGGTAAATCCATAGAGACAGAAAGTGGATCAGTGGTTGCCAGGGCTGGGGGAGAGGAGCAGGAGGTGACAGCTTAATGGGTATGGGGTTTCTACTTGGGGTGATGAAAATATTTTGGAACCAGTAGTTGAATAGTTACACAACATTGTAAATGTACTGAATGTCAATGAATTGTATACTTTTAAATGGTTACAATGGCTAAGTCCTATGTGTGTGTGTGTTTTATCATAATCAAAAATCAAACAAAAACTCAATGGATTTAAATAAAGGCCAGAAAGGAGATTTTTAAGGATAAGAGAGCTCTATGGAAATGTTGAAATGCACCCTCTTGGGGAGCAGGACAGACACCAAGCCATGCAAGCATGAGGCGCTCATTTTTCTTATACCATTTTCACACCCTGCCTTTATATACCCAGTGTTCCCAAAAGGGAAAAATAAAACCCATGAAAAAATGTTTAAGTTAAAAGAAAAATTCTTCATAAGCCACAAATGGACCCATGGAGCCCTTTTTATGGTCAGAAGGCATTTCCAGAACACACTCTTCAAATGGGGTTAGTTTTGCAGCCAGCATCTCTCTCTTGGGCCCAAGTAACACACTTTCCTCATTCTCAAAGTGATTTGAGTATTGAGCCTGAGGGTGATATGGTCATGTTTTCATTTGTTTTAGAAAGGTCACTTTAGCAAAAGTTAGAGAAGGGACTGTCAGGTGGGGAGAAGTGGAGCTGATCACTAGAAGACTGGCCAGATGGCTACTATAGGAAAACATAGGTAGAAATGATGTGATCCTGTTCCCACATCTAGTGGGAGAGAAGCGAGAAGTGAAATATAGAAGATATGAAATATGGAAACTGACAGAACTGGAGGATTAATTTGATATGGGCCTAAAAAAGAGTGAGAATTAAAGGATGACTTGATGCTTGCATGGATATGTGAATTGTGGTGCTATTAACCAAGATATAAAAACTACCAGGGAGAACAGGTTTGGGTTGGCATAGAAGAGGGAAGCCTGTTTCTGAGATGTTGATAGAGAACTGGCTGAGACCATCAGAATAGTCTGAAATTCAGAAAAAAAGACCAGAGATTTCAACATGGAAGTTACCAACTTTGAGATAATAGGAGAAGCTGTGGGAGTATATGAAACCATTCAGGGATAACTGTAGAGTGGGGGGAAAAAAAAAAGAGGAGAGCTGAGACCAGAACACAAAGGCAAAGGACCATCATCACTAAGAGGAGAAGTTAAAAGAAAATAAACCCACAAAGGAAATCTTGAGTTGTGGCCAAAAATACAAAAGTGAGCCAGGAGGTATTTCTTATGGAAGCCGATGAAGGAGGTTCAAGGAGAACAAAATGGCCAATACCATCAAGGGCTACAAAGTCATGAAATTAGATGCAGGCTGACAGGTGTTCAGTGGATTTAGTAATTAAGATTTTTAAGAGTAGTTTTAGCAAAGAAGTGGCAAAAGAAGACAGTTTGTGGTCAATGAGAAAATGAGCAGGGGTGGGGAGTAGTGGCACATGCCTGTAATCCCAGTGCTTGGGAGGCTGAGACAGGAGAATTGCAAGTTCGAGGCTAGCCTCAGCAATTTAGCGAGATTCAGCAACTTAGCAAGACCCTGTTTCAAAACAAAAAAATAAAAAGGGCTGGGAGTGTAGCTCAGAAGTAGAATGCCCCTGCGTTCAATCCCAAGTACCTCACACACACACACACACACAAATAAAAGGCAAAGAGACATGTTTGGTTTTTTATGGATGAAAGTAACTCCGACTGAGGGAGAAAACAAAGAATGAGCTATTTGGGGATGGAGAGTGAAGGAAGAAGAATATAAACAACATGGCAACACTTGGAAGGAAGGAGATAGTTGAAGGAACAAAATTACTGAGAATTTGGATGTAATTCAGAACACTAATGAAGACAAGAACTTTGATAGAGAGGAAGTAAGGATAAGTATAACTGCAAATAAGTTTATGGGTTAAAGGAACATATTTTCCTATGAGAATCCATATCCAATTATTGTTCTTTTATCAGTGAAATAAGAAGTTTATGTGATTACAGGGGAGAGGAGAGGAATAGCACATTTGAGGAAAGTAGTGAAGGTTTTTAATAAGTACTAAGAAGAATGATGCTAGAAAAAAAAGAGTAATAAGATTATAAAATAGCATTGAGGGCAGAGTTGAGATTGGATACCAATTATTTGTAATGACAAAAGTCAGTAAAGTTGGTGATTTTCTCCAGCTATGCTAGTCTATCTGAGAACAGGCATAGAAAACACAGATGGTTCCATAAACCATTAGGGATGTGTGGGGTCCACATGTGGATAATGTTAAGAGCAGTTGGAGTTAAGCAGTTCAGAGGAAGCACCTCGGAGTCCAAGCCAAAAAGTGTGGAAGGAGAGACAAGTGGGAACATGGAGAAGAGAAAGGAGTCAGGATTAAAACCAATTCCCTTTGGTGAATGCCATGAAACCAATGAAATGCCTTCAGGATCCCAGAATTAAACAATTGATTTACTACAGATATAATGGAAAACATTACCCCCCAGAAGCAATGGATTGCCTATGTCCACTCCTAATGCACAGTGCCGACCTCAAGCTTCTCAATTCTCCATTTTTTTGGTCACAGTAGCAGCATAAATATAAGATTAAATCCCATTCTAGTGATATCTGAAGTTTTAAATCAGAACACATATTAAAGAAAAAAGAATAATTCCAACAATAATTCTTGTTTTTTCTTTTTCAGCATAAGGTGAGCACCTGTTCTATTTTCACTTTTTCTTCTTTTTTGTTTTCAGAAATCCTGTAAATGAAGAAAATCAAGATGGTGGCATGCAAGCTGATGGTAAGGGGAAAAGCAGTATAGTGTATGTCAATTTCAAACACTGCAAATATCTTCTCCCATTCTGTCGGTTGTCTATTAACTTATCTAAGCATGCTATCCTTCCTTGAACACAAATTTTGATATCATCAAATTCATTAATTTTTTGCTTTATAATTCATGCCTTCTAAGCTTTGTTTAAGAAGTCTTTCTTCCTAGGAAATACAACTCTTCTCTCTTTTGTTTTCTATGAACTTTATCACTTGTATTCAGGTTTTTCATCTCTTTGCAGACTCCCTTTGAGAACTCAGTAGAAATCTAGATTTGTTTCCCCATATATGTAGCCAGTTTTCTCATTCCCATACGCTAAACAACACATCCTTTTCTCATTCATTTATAGTGCCATTATACTATATGAACTCTATATGTGTGCATGTGTGTGTATATATATATATACATATATATATGTGTGTGTGTGTGTGTGTGTGTATTGTATGAGTGTATATATGTGAATTTGTATGTGTCACTGAGCTCTCTGGTCTATTCTCTGGCCTATTTGTTCTTTTACCAACACTATGCTGTCTTTATTAAATTACTCTTAAAATTATTATATTATTCCTCTTGATATTACATTATGCCTTGGTATTTGGCATGGTTGGTATTACACTAAACTCTTGAGTAGTAAAATATTTTTAAATCTAATTAACTTGATTTATTTGATACATGAAAGCAAATCCCTAAGAACAAGTGAGTCAAAAAGTATGAAATTCTTGTGATTTTTATAATATTTGCTCCACACAAGCTCATAGGACAAAATGTATCTGCCATACATAAAAGGGATGAAGGGTATCTTAATTATATTTTGGTTTTTGTATTATTTTACGAAAGCCAATAAAATGATTTTATAATTAAGTTGCAAGTATCGAAAAAGCCATAGTGGGAAATCTAAGGCATATATTCTATTTTGTACTTCTTTATCTTTGATAAAAGCATGAGTTCTGTTAGATTATAAACTGTTTTGAATATTATCAAATTATATCTAATAATCACATTAAAGTGTTTCTTAACTAAGTGTATTAAGTTTATTCTTCTTTTTAATCCTTTAGGTCCTGGAAATCTAGATGAGGTCAGATTTTTTTCTTCTTATACTACTATAATTAGAATATTTAACAATTATTATTATTGTTATTTACTTCCTATTGGCATAAACCAAATGAAAATTTTTATGAGTAGTGATGATGTTTTTCCATTTATAATCTTATTTCACCTAAAATGCTTGAGATATTAGAAACCAGTCAGTACACTGACTCATAGTAATGTTGTAGTGCTAAACATAAACTCATGTCTGGCTACACATCTGAATGATATAGAGAGATAGAAAATGAAATCTTTTGGGGCTTGCTTTCCTAGTCTCTCTCTAAAGATAAAAAAATAAAACAAGAAAACTTACATGTATGTAAATTCATAAACTCATAAGTACTTGGTTTACAAAATATTTGATCAGTGAAATGTGTGTCACTTTCTGAATAATCAAAATTAATCATTATGTTTTTCTTGGCAGGAACAAGAGAGTGAAGGAGAAACATATGAAGACATGTATGAATTACATTTTTACCATAAATGTTTTCTTCTAAGAGGGATATAATGTTTTGTAAGAGGGAGCGTGGGTATACAACAAACACTAGGAGGAATGAGCTTTATTTGTCCAAATGATTGGTGTGTAATGATAACTTTATTGCAACACAGAAGATGGAAAGTTCTTTAGTTCTCTGAGGATTCCACAGAGGTCTCTGTTAACAAGCTATCGTGTGAGAGGCCAGAGACTTGCAGACTACTAGATAGAACACAGGCAAGGAATCAGATGTAGGAATCTGTATTTCCTCCTCTTGGCGGGTCCTTGAGCAAATAAATTAATATATGTGTTCCACCTTCTCCACCAGGTCACAGGCCGAGAGATAGAGTTTAACACAGCACTTGCATGCTCAAGTTCCAGCCTACTAGAACAGGGTAAAAATGGCTCCAAGATGAGTTTTTCAGTAGTCTAGGATTAAGAGATGCTAGTGGGTGAAAGTAGAAATGAACATTTTTCATCATCTATTGAGTTCAGAGATCTTAATTTTCTTTACCTAGTTCCTTTTCAACCAATTTTGACTAAAGTTTCTGAAGCAAGGCTTGCATATGTGCCTGTGAATGACTGTTTATGCATGCCCATGAAAGAGAAGGGAGATTAATAGTTTTATTAATACCAGCATGCAGCAAGGGCCTTGCTAAACAGTATCTTCCCCTCACTGGTACAAGTTGTAAGGGAAGGAAGTGCTACTGGAAGACATTCCCAGCTCTGTGCCTCCTACTGGCTTTAAAAACAACCGGGATTTTTACCTTCGTCTACACTTCAGAGACCACCTTCTCTTTTGGGTAGAAACTTCTCTGGAGTGAATCCTGACACACTGGCACGTACAGATGAGGAAAGACAACCTAACAATTTGTGTTCACAGAGAAGCGTCCAGAGAGAGAGACAAGAAAAGGGAAAAAGAAGAAAAGAAGAGATTAGAGCTGGAGAGAAAGGAACAGAAGGAGAAGGAAAAGAAAGAACAAGAATTAAAGAAGAAATTTAAAGTAAGAGCTTGCTTGCTAATGGGTGAGAGTAACATCTTTTTGTAAATTTCATGAAAGGGGCACCATGCTAGAGAATTACTTAATCATTGTTTTCTAAGCAGGACCTATCTTCATAACAATACTTTTGTCCAAAACACCATCTCATCCTTGCACTAAAAAATGTACTACAATAAAATCCAAATAAAATATATAATTTCAGCCAGGCATGGTGGTGCACACCTGTAATCCCAGTACTTGGGAGGCTGAGACAGGAGAATTGCTGGTTCCAGGACAGCCTCAGCAAGTAGTGAGACTCTCAACAACCTAGCGAGATCCTGTTTCAAAAACAAAAAATAAATAAGAATGGAGGTGTAGCTCAGAGATAGAATGCCCCTGGGTTCAATCCTCAGTAACATACACTCACACAGACACACACATATATTTGTGTGTGTGTGTGTGTGTGTGTGTGTGTGTGTGTGTGTGTCTGTGTGAGTATGTGTTTATACACACATATATAATATATATAATTCAGGGCTTATAATTAGTGGGTACCCAGGAAATTTTACGTTGATCAAGTAGACAAATATTTGTTACTTAAACTCTGCTTGTCTCTCTCTGTTATGCATTTCCTATTAGTCTATCTATGCCATGAGTTTAGGACCTCATAGAGAGATTTCCTGGTGGCATGTAATGTTGTGCAAGGCACACAAGTGTCTTCCGGATGAACCAGACCTGTCTCAGAATAACATTTCTTTGAGTGACTTTAGTTGCTGGTGTCTGGGCTTGACTTACTCCCCCCCCCCCCGGTAATAGGGATTGAACCAGGGGCACTCTACCACTGAGCTATATCCCCAGCCCTTTTTATTTTTTATTTTAAGACAGGGTCTCACTAAGTTGCCCAGGCTGGCCTCAAACTTGCGATCCTCCTGCCTCAGCCTCCACAATAGCTGGGATTACAGGCGTGCCCCACCATGCCGGACTCTGACTTACATTTTTGCCTATTTTAAGCTGATATACATACTGACTTCTGATAACTGCTATTTCTCATCCCTCTTTGTCTACCTTGATTTCTGAACTCTGTGTTCTCTGACTCTGGTACTTGTGTGACTTCTATTATTATCACCATAAATTCCACACTCATGGTCTCTCCTGTCTTGGCTATACCATCTTTGGTGACATAACCCACCTGGTATGGGTCTAGTATCTATAGGTAGGGTGATTATATGAATTACAAAACTATTCTTCACTTTAAAAATCATTCATATGCTGGGCGTGGTGGTGCATACCTATAACCCCAGTACTTGGGAGGCTGACATAGGAGAATCGCAGGTTTGAGGCCAGCCTCAGCAATTTAGCAAGACCCTCAGCAACTTAGCAAAACCCTGTTTCAAAATAAAATATAAAAAGGGCTGGGGATGTAGCTTGGAGGTAGAATGACCCTTGGCTCAATCCCCAGTATCAAAAAAATAAATAAATAAATTCATATGCTGCTTCCATTAAATATTCCTTTGGAGCATTTAAAATATGGTTTGAATTATAAAATTTTGATGTATATATTAATTCCCAGTACAATTATTGTATGAAAGCAAAGGTTCAATGGCATGGTGCAGGGAAACATATAGCTCAGAGTCACTTGGACAGATGTGGATTCAAATTCCAGCTGCACAGATGAGTTATGTGATCTTAGGTTTATTACTTAACTTCTCCAAGGGTCAGATTCTTTAAAGCAAGAATAAATGGTAACTTTTCAGAAAGTTTTTTATGGAATTAAATAAAATATTGCACAAAGCC
Source organism: Glis glis (assembly GCA_004027185.1). NCBI lineage: Eukaryota > Metazoa > Chordata > Mammalia > Rodentia > Gliridae > Glis > Glis glis. Next base: position 6,264 of record PVJS01003418.1, on the reverse strand, counting down.
ACTATATCCATTATAGATTCTCATTTAATTTTTCTAAAACTCACTATATATAAGTAAAATTATAATTCAGTATGAATAAACATTTTGCTCATGCAGAATGCATGGCTACCAATGTTCATATTTTTCAAGTGAAAAATTAATTCCTTAAACGAGAGGGAGAAAGAAGGAAAGAAACATGTAATACTTTTCTTTTTTGGCGGTACTGGAGATTGAACCCAGGACCTCACACACATCAGTTAAGCAGCCCACCACTGAGCTACATCTCCAGATCTTTTTTTTTTTTTATTTTGAAACAGGGTTCCACTAAGTTGCTAAGGCTGGCCTTGAACTTACGATCCTCCTGCCTCAACCTTCCAGGTAGCTGGGATTAACATGTGTACACCACCACACCTGGCTATATGTTACACTTTTCATAAACAGATTGCTTATAGTTTTCAAAGAATTGTGAGGTTTTTCTTTGGTTTGTTTCTTTGTTTGTTTGTTTGTTTGTTTTGGAAAAATAATTTTTACATTATTTCACTTACTAATTCAAAAAATACTTTTTAGTAAGAAAAATAAGAGTGTCGAACCACTCTAGGTATGAACTCAAAAGTTTGTCAAGACTAGGACTTTACAACTTATATTCCTTCCACAATATTTTAATGGATACTAGGTAAGAAAAGTTAAATAAATGTGAGAATTGATCCTGTCAATATCATGGCATAGTATAATATAAGCTTTTTATGTACCTAATTAATAATGTCTTACAATTCATGGCATCATAAATTCAATAAAATAAGGTAGCACTTCCTCAAAAGTTGCCATGCATATCAAAAGATCCAGGAAATCTGTTGAAGACACCAATTTAGTATGAGGACATCAGTAGTTTTGTATTCCTGCTCTAAACTATATCATTCCCCTACTGTCAGGAAACCACCACACTATTCAGGATATTAATATTTTTGAAAAACCTCACAAAGCATTATTTTACTGTTTTTTATTTATGAAGCTATTTCTGAAATGATATCTTGTTTATAGCAAATAATGTCTACTCCAAATTTATAGACAAACAGTTGACACAAAGCCGACAGAAAAAGAAAAGAAATTGCTCTCCTCACAAGTACAACCTACTGGCACCACCTATCTACTTTCCCCTTTGTTGCAAAGATCAAGATAACTACACAAGAGACACAGGGTATAGCCCGGTGGTAGTGCACATGCTTAGCATGCACAAGGCCCTGGGTTCAATCAATCTCCAGTATGAAAGAAAGGAAGAATGAGAGAGAGAGAGAGAGAGAGAATAACTACACAGTGTAAAGGTCAAAAAAGCCACCACCTACCAAACAGATCACCTATAGAACACATTCTATAAAAACACATAGTGCTTAGCATAGATTATTGTACATAAAAGATATTCAGTTATTCAAGGTTGCCTTTGCAGGCCTTCCGCAGAGTCCTAGGGTCAACAGAGCCTTATCAGTCTCCCCTGGACCCCAAGCACACGTTCACCTGTTCTTTGCTGGTCCTGCCTGGCCTCTGTGATTTCCCCCTAACTCTCCTTCTAAGAACATTCTCCAGGAATGACATTTGCCCTCAATTTCTAGTTAAAACCTGTAAATGTTAGATTGAGGCAAGTTGGCAAGTTGTGGGGTTAATTATCTTTCCAAACTGTGTTCCTTAATAGTCAAGAGTAGTAAGGAAACCTAAAGCTGTTAATGCTTTTGTTGTTCTTGCAGCTAACAGGCCCTATTCAAGTCATCCATCAAGCAAGAGCTTGCTGTGATGTCAAAGGAGGAAAGAATGAGCTGAGCTTCAAGCAAGGAGAGGAAATTGAAATAATCCGTATCACAGACAACCCTGAAGGCAAATGGTTAGCCCGGACAGCAAGGGGGTCATGTGAGTGTGCCTCCCTCTGACTTCAGAGTGTCTTCTTTCTGAGCCAATATTAAAGGTTGAGATTCTTCCGGAACTATTACCATCAAGCTAGGAGTATATTACTGGATGGATGAAGATAGGAAAATGTGAAACAGCAACTATAATTCCATCTTCAGCTCATTCGTGTTCTTTTTGGCGGGGAACAATGTAAAGTTTTATATTACTCCGAGGAGGATCAAAGATCAGCATATTCTTCATTCATGTTAAAAGAAGAAAAATTGTTTCATGAGAATCATTTTAGATTTTTTTTTTGGTAGTACTAGGGATTGAACCAGGGACATTCTACCTCTGAGGTATTCACCCAGCTGTATTTTGGTTTTTGTTTTGAAACAGGGTCTTGCTAGGTTTCTGAGGGTCTCCTATGTCACTGAGGTTGTTCTTGGACCTGCGATCCTCCTGTCTCAGACTCCCAAGTTCTGGGATTACAAGCATGCACCGCCACTCCCGACTCATTTTGGATTCTTTAAAATAAACTCTAGGCTTACCCCAAAGTATAGCAAGATGAGACTTTGGTGGAGTATAGTAAAACATGCATCCACCTGAGAGGTCTCTAGCTCAGAATCACAAGCAAATAATAAAGGAGAATTTCAAAAAGCAAATGTGCAATTAATATTTTATTCACAACTTTAAAATATTTAAGTGACAGTTGCCTGAAGCTAAGCCTTTCCTTTTTTTTTTGGAAGATGGCTATATTAAAACAACTTCTGTAGAGATTGACTATGATTCTTTGAAGAAGAAAAAAAACTCTCTCACTACTATTTCACCAAAACCTATTGAGGATGACCAGGAAGTATACGATGATGTTGCAGAGCAGGATGCTGGTAACAGGTATGTGTGCATACATATTGTAAGACAGAACAGACGGCCTCCTTGTCAGAGACGATTGTTTTTTAAGATTCTAGAATTTTACCTTCCATGTCTTCTAACACTCTCTATCACTAAACTCCATCACCATTTATAATAACCCCAGTACAGGTGAAAGGTCATTTGGAATGCCATAATCTTTTGTGTTACTTTTTGGTTATATGTGTCAAATACTAACTGAACTATAATGGGTCACTTGCCAGATCATGTCCAATGTGTTATCAGTGCAAAACACTGTTTTATAATATTCATTAGAATCTGATCTTAGGGATAGGCCCAAAGCAAATATGATTTGGTAAAATATGAAGCATAAAATAAAAGTTTAAGCCAGGCATGGTGGTACACCCCTGTAATCCCAGTACTTGGGAGGCTGAGACAGGAGTATCACAGGTTCCAGGACAGCCTCAGCAATATAGCGAGACTCTCAGTAACTTAGCGAGACCCTATCTCAAAATAAAAAAATGTGTAGGTCAAAAGTAGAATTCCTCCGGGTTCAGTCCCCAGTACCACACGCGCACACACACACACACACACACACACACACACACACACACATATATATATATATATGTATATATATATATATAATTTAGCCCTTTTCTTGCTCTGAAATCTCTGAGTCTATATTTTGTTAAAATTTGAAAATATAACAATGATTTTTACTACAATGATTTGTATTACAATGATAGTTTACTGTTTAAAAGTAAAAACTCAATTCCTATGCTCCCTGCATATCAACTAAGAATCCAATTTTCCATTGCCCATTCACTCCACTCAGTTAGGGTGATCTTTCCTCCAAAAATAATAGGCTAACCTTCCTGGGGCAAAGGAAAAGAATGGGATATCCTTTCTGGAGGAGGAAAGAGAAGAGATTGACCGTCTTCTCCCACATACACCTGTATTAGTCAGCTTCACATTGTTACAACAAAATACCTGAGGTGATTAACATATAAAGAGAAAAGGTTTTTTAACTCACATTTCTGGAGGTTTCGATCCAAGATCTATCAACCCCATTGCTTTGGGCCTCTGGCGAGGGTGCCTTTTCTATGCCCACTTTATGACACTCAGGAATTTCCATTGTGATCTCAAAAAGCATAATCTTGCTAGATCTTTACTTGGGTAAAACTGTGTCTGCATTCTTAATAATTCAAATTGCAAAGAAGGAAATTTCAAATTATCAAGATTTTAAAAAATTAAAACTACCAAGTTAGTAATGTACTTTTAAAGCATATGAAGAAGCCAGGCATGGTGGCACATGCCTTTAATCCCAGTACTTGGGAGGCTGAGACAGGAGGAGCGCAGGTTCCAGACACGGTCTCAGCAACCTAGTGAGACCCTGTTTCAAAATAAAAAATAAAAAGGTCTAGGGTCTAGCTCAAAGATAAAATGCCCCTGGGTTCAATCACCAGTACCCCCCCAAAAATAATTAAATACCCCCTTTATGTTATTTTTACTTCATACCATCAATTAAGCTTATTATGTTGCTTCCTGGTAGTTTTGTATTTCTAAAATAAATTATAGATGGGTGTGGTGGCACATACTTGTAATCCCAGTACTTGGGAGGCTGAGATAGGAGGATCACAGGTTCACGGTGCGCCTCAGCAACTTAGTGAGGCCCTCTGCAACTTAGTGAGACCCTGTTTCAAAATAAAGAATAAAAATAGGGCTGGGGGTATAGCTTGGAGTTAGAATGCCCCTGGGTTCAACCCCTAGTACAGCAAATAAATAAATAAATAAAATGAATTATAGCCTGCTATGCCTTCTCACCATTTTATAATCATAAATTGTGCAATGTATATAAAAACTTGCAATGCATGCACTAGAGTTTATAGATCATAAGTTGGCTTTAGTAACAAAAAACATTTTGACCTTGTTTGAGAGTCAGTAAATGCCAGTTTTGGTGGCAGATGAAGTTCCCAATGGTCATATTAAGTAATTTACAGAATTTTTCTGGACTGAATATACTGAGTATATTACCAGTGCATATACTTTACTTTTACCTTTTATTTATTGTGTGTTTGGGGTGGGTACTAGGGGTTGAACCCAGGAGCATTCAACCTTCGAGCTGTACCCCCAGCCAAATTTTATTTTTATTTTGAAACAGGGTCTTGCTAGGTTGATGAGAGTCTCACTACTTGCTAAGGCTGTTTTTGAACCTGAGATTCTCCTGTCTCAGCCTCCCAAGTACTGGGATTAGAGGCATGTGCCACCATGCCCAGCTCTTTTGGGGGATTTAATGAGTCTCATTTGCATTGACAAATACATATTTACACTAGCATATGTACTCAAGAAAAAAACAGGTCCATAGATAAGGAATATGTTCTTTAAAGCAGTATTTAACCATCATAGGTGAACATGTTCCAAAACAATTGCTATTACCTTTATTCATTTTATTCATTCCATACATATTGTAACTCTAAGAGACATGCTCTACTTAGCAAACATGGAACAGAGAAAGAGTGTTCTATTTAATAAAAGGATGGGTTTGGAGGAGATATATAGTTTTAATTCTTAATATCTTAAATAAGTATAGTACCACAATATTTACTAATGGCTATCCCTCTTGTATGTATATATAATAAAACTAAAGAAGCAACTCTTTCTATACGTGTTTTATTTTTGAAGCTACAGCTGCTGCTAGCAGAGTTCTCATAACAGAACAGGCTTTGTCCTTAGCAGAAAAAGAGAAGACACCGAGTGTAGCCCGCAGCTGGCCAGAGCAAGAATAAGGAGGAGAGGAGGCACCAGGGAGCCCTTGGCCCTCCTCCCATGCCTGCTGCCTTGCTGCAGCCTCTACCTGCTCTTCCCTTGCTCCCTAGGGTGAGGGAGATGGCTGTGTGCTTCACACTCTGGGAGCAGAGCTGAGGCTTAAAAGCACAGGCCCTGACAGCTGTCTTTCCCTCTGTCTTCTCAACGAAAGCAAATTCTGTAATGACTCTAAAACACTGAAGGAAAGGAAATTGCAAATGCAGATATCACTTTTCCATCACACAGAAAACCTCCTTCCTCCCATGCCTCTCTCTGCCCACCTCTTCTCCTCTCACTACCTCCTCTTCTCCTGTCAAGGGTTTTATGTTCTACACAGGAAGTTGGAGAATTGCTCTGCAAAGGAAATAAACAGGTAGCAGCATTGCTCCTTGTTCACGACCACCGTGCTCATTAGGAATTAGGTATGCGAATCTCCAAGAGAAGCATATTTGCCAGGAGCATCGGCCCAGCAGAACACAAGTAATTCTGAGTGCCAGTTCCATGCTCAGAGGAAAGTGGCAGAGAAAAGAGGTGTGAAAATGGTACAGAAATAAGTAGAGACTTCAACTTCAAAAATCAATTTCTAGCCGGGCGTGGTGGCGCACACTTGTAATCCCAGTACTTTGGGAGGCGGAGACTGGAGGATCCGGGTCTGCGGCCAGCCTCAGCTCTTTCTCTCTCTCTCTCTCTCCCTGTCTCTCTCTCTCTCTCTCTCTCTCTCTCTCTCTCTCTCTCTCT